>PVJL010002973.1:0-52257 GCA_004026885.1 Lyroderma lyra
TAAAAAAAAAAAAAAAAAAAAAAAAAAAAAAGAATATTGAGCTTGGAAGAGTGAATCTGGGGGTCATCCATTTCAACAAAAGCTTTCCCAGGAAGGCTCTGTGTGTCGAAAATGTGGCATGAGGCTGAGTGTGTGAAAGCTGACAGACTTGGTGTTGTGACGTTTCCTACATTGATTTGTGGATTCTCCCTGAAATGCTGTCATTTGTGAGCACACCAAGCTATTTCTGATCCAGGCGTGTTCCACAACTTGGCGAATGCCTGACTCTCATTTGTGGGAAAACGATGTCTCTTCTTAAGACCACCTGAATGAAACGAGCACCTTCTAATCTGATCATCAATCAGTGCAGAGGAAGTTTATGATGGCGGTCATGGGGGTGGGGCTTAGCCTCCCTTGGGCCACGCTGCCACTGATTTGGCCCAGGGCTCGAATGGCCCGTTTCCATGTTGCCACCTCTGTCTCCTCCCAAATGTCCAGGTCCTGGGCAAAATTTGGAGAGAGTGGAGGGAGACCTGTCTCCTGTCCTTGGAGGGTCCCCAATCTGATCACAGAAGGAGGGACAGGATCTAGAGGTTGGAGGAGGTGGTGTAACTATATCTTGGGTCTGGTGAGAGAAAAAATGTACAGTCTCCAAACACACTTCCTGTACCTCTCCTGGTCAGCACTGTCCAATAGAACTGTAATGTGAGCTACATCTGTCTTTTAATGTTTTCTACTAGCCACATGATAACATAAAATGAACAGGTGAAACTAATTTTAATAATATCGTATTTGATATACTTATATATATTTATTTAACCTAATATATCCAAAATACTATCATTTCAGCATAGGCTGACCATATGTACCATTTCAAATGGGACAGTGCCATTGTTTTCTGTCCCATTTAAAATGGGACGTCTGGTCAGCCTATTTCAGTAGGTAATCAATATGTGCGAACTTACTGGGATAATTTACATTTTTTTATACTAAGTCTTTACATTCTATGTGGGTTCTACACTTACAGCACATCTCGATTTGGACCAGTCAGTCCTGTGGGGGCTGGACAGTGAGGTCTCGGTTATCTGTCTCACTGTTGCTCCCTGTGCTCGAAGGAGCCAGCCAGTGGGTGTGCAGGAATGTGACACCAGCGGTCTGCGTTGCCCGGTGCCTGGCTGGCTGCGGAAGGGGCTCACGGGGACCCTCGGAGGTCATCTGTTGAGTGTGGTGTTGGCATGCCCTGGGTGCGTTTCTGGGTAGAAAGGTGGCCCATGCCGAGTGTGCCCGCTGTTTTCCAGCTGTGGTAAACATTAACGAAGCAGTGGGAGCCAGGCCCTCCGGGAGGCCTGGGCTCTCCCGGCGGGGAGGAATGGAGATAATGCTGTGTACCTTAGATAGGGCTTTCACCCTGGCCTCTGAGGCTGCTGGGGCCTGAGCTTCCAGGGAAACTCAGGCTTGACTTCTCTTCCCAGGACCAGGGGGCCTTGCCGGGAGAGGCTCAGGGACCGCAGACCTCAGAAGTGGCACTTGCCTCACCCCATTTCTCAGTCAGCTTCTCACAACCCACCCTCTTCACCATAAGAGCTCTTGTCTCCAAAACCACTTGCCAACAAGCCCAGCTAAGCCCAATTTAAGGGCCTAGGGAACAGATTGAGGTCACATCGTATCTTCTCTAGAAGAACCCCAAACCAATAAACGCTTATGGAGCACTTGCTGGATGCCGGGCCATCACGTCGGCTGCCTCCTTTCTCACAGCTAGCAGGGCCACAGGTTGTCACCCGCACCCAGGAGAGGGTTGTTAAAGTCACACAGTCAGTGTCACAAACCTAGGCTTTTGATTGGACTAGTTCTAGAAAGCTCAGAACTTTCTAGAAAGTTCTCTCTGGAGCAAGGAAAACAAGAATGTTTACTTGTATTTGCATAAACAAACACTGGAAGGACATATGGAAATGAGTGTAAGTGATTACATATGGCGGATGGGGAGGTATTGGGGGTGAGAATTCTCAAGTTGTATCCTTGTGTATTACCTTGCCATTACAACCACCTGGATATACAGGGTCTGGCACAAATAATACCACATTTTAATTTATAAAATCATAAGCATGTAATTCTGTAACATAACAATATCATAACTACATGAACGTAGCTACTTTTAAAAGGGCATTACGTCTGCCGGACCCTGGATAGTCTAATTTTAAAAGTAAGTGAGATGAAATTTTAACTGTGCATTTTCCCCACCCGTAGGTGAAGATGTAGGTGCGCTCGATGACCAAACTGAAATTTTTTTGATATCCAGCAAGCGTGTGGGCTTTATTCTCTGTAAAGATAACCAATTTAAATGACAAAAAGAGAATAGAGTGAATTCCTTCTGCTCAGGACTTGGAAGTGCTTTTCTTTACCTTCTATCCTTGGCCCCTCATTCCTGTTTTGGGGAAACTTCCAGTCTGGTGAGGAAAACAACCTACTTCTACTTCCCAGACGACCCCCGGTGGGAAGGGGGAGACGCAGCCCCGCCCTCGGGAAGTTCCCAGCCCAGCTCCTCTAGAGCAGGTGGACAGAAATGCAGGGATTCCTCTGTGTGCTGAAGCACCCACTTCGGCCCTGGGCCTGGCTGCCCCTGCCCATCCCAGGAAACCTCCTTAGTTTCCAGCCTGCTTAGTATGTCAACACTTGGTTCATTTCCCCTTAGTACTTGTCTCTGGTTCCTGGAAGGTATCTGTGTGCCTTTCCTCGCCTCCACGCTCTCCCAGAGCCAGGAATGCACGTCCCAAGGGCATGGGGGAGCTGGGTGGCTCCTTGAGACCCACCTCCCCAGAAGACAGACTCTATACCCCCGCCCCCACTGAGCTGAGGCCTGGGATGGGATAGGGTGAGGGTGTGCCAATATGCTGGTCTGTGTGAGGCTAGGGGGCTGCCCAGGCCTTTGCCCAAACAGAGAGTGGGTGCTGAGAGCTGAGGCGAGGGCCTAGGAGGCTTTTCCCAGCTTCGGGGTAGTGTTGAGTGAGTCTGACCTCGAGACAGGCAGAAGGATGGGCGGTCCCGAGTGTTCTCAGAGTTCCAGAGGTCACTGACCTGGGAATGCAAGGGTGAGCCTGGGCAGGGCAGGCCAGGGCACATACAGGCTGTTTTCCTTCTGAGGAGAAGGTATTGCACTTGGTAGAACTGGAGGAGCCCACCCCCATCCCCAGCCAGGGCTCCTCAGGGTCCTTGAGGGGAAGCCAGGCTGTGAGGCCAGTGGACAGCAGGCACTCCTTCCCCAGGAGGTGCTCACCCCACCCCATCCCAGTTCACATTCCCTTTTCTTCCCCTGCTGACAGAGGGGTCCTAGGGGTCTGGCTTTGGGGGCGGGAATGGTGTATGGGGATGCACTGATGAAATCTGGTTGAGAGACTGGAAGGTGGCCATGGAAGGAGCCTCTGCTTAAATACCCCTCTCTGAGCTCCCTAACCCTTCCTGTCTTCCTGTCTTTATTCTTAATGTCCTCCAAACCTGGCTGTGATACTGATGGGGCTACCCCAGCTGCCTGCAGGGTTGGAGCCTGGTCCAGGTGGAGACAGCAGCCACCCTGTGTTGAGTATGGAAATAGAGTCTGAGATTCTTCGCACCTCCAAGGTAGAGAGGGAGGGATCTCGGAGATCATCCAGCTTGACGATTGGGCAAGTGAGGTAACAGAAGCCCATAGAGGTGTTTCCAAAACATTCTGGAGAAGCCATGGAAGAGAAGGCCCAGCGGCTGGGACAGCAATTTGCTGGGGTGATGCAGGAAACTGTCAGGGTTAGGGTGAGTGAGGTGGGAAAGAAGAAAACTATCCAATGAGGAGAGGAGCTGGGAGTGTTTGCCCAGAGTATCAAGCCTGTAGGGAGAGACAACAAAGTGTTCCGGATTCTTGAAAGACAAGACCTCAGGTAACCCCAAGGGTCAGTGTTTGGCTCACTAGGAATGTCCACTTGTCAGCAGCCCCTTTGCTCTACAGCCTAGAGTGACCTTGCATAAGTCATTCCGTCCCAGGGCCTCAGTCTCTCCATCTAAAAGGAGGTGAGTACCCAGCTTTCTCTAAGGGCCTCCCATTTCCATGTTTCTACATCCATGGGCAGAATGACACAATGTCTTCGAGACACTTTTCTCTATTTGGCATTTCTCACTCTCTCCCTGTGCCTCAGTTTCTGTGTCTATAAAATGAGGATAAAATCCACGCTTATCTCCTGAGTTTATTGTGATGATTTAATGAATTAAAACATGTAAAGCATTTAGACTATACAGTACCTGGCACACAAAAAGCTCTTAATCAATGTTACTTATTATCATTATCAAGAATTAGGAGGGCCTGTAGTGATTTTCTTTTTCAATGAATGGTCTGGGACAAGGGCCTCCAGGGGGCATTTTAAGGGTAGCCTGGTTCCAGAGAGGCCCACATCCAATTCCAGGTGCTACACACCTCCAGGCCTGGGTTTCAGCCTTGGGGCTCAGAGGGAGAGTCAGTACCCCCTAGCCATGCTGGTGGTTGGAGATAGGGGAACAGCGAGAGGCATCCCGTGGAGAGCTTTCAAGAGGCTGCCCTGCTCAGAGTCAATATTTGTTCAGCTCTTGGGCTGGCGCGGTCCATCACTCCCTCTGGCCCCTCACATTCCAGCCATTGCACCCCTATCTCAGGAACGCGCTCCCATCGACTTGGGGACCACACCCCACACCAGCAGTGGTCTGCCCTGGTCTGCTGCCACGGCCACCCCTCTGTCCAGGCAGGAAACTGGAGGCCCCAGGAGGTAAGAGATGCATGGGGGATGCAGGCCAGGTGTGGGCACTTGGCCTTGCTACGCCTGCTTCCCGAGATGATGAAGCCCCTCCTTGCCAGCTGCAATCAATGAGAGAGGGGGCAGGACCCCGCCAGCTTCCTTTCAAGATTCCTACCGAAATTAGATAATCATTTCAACAAACATTTCCTAAGCATCCGTTGTGTTCACAAAAGGATACCCCTTTTAAAAAATAGAACAAAGAAGAAAAATTTCTCCCAGGCCATTGAGACTCTCGTAATCAAATAGATTTTTCTCAACTATGAATGATGTCTAGGACCTCATTTCAGGGGGAAAAGATCCTCAGGGAACCCCAGTATTAACTACAATCAAGTTTACTTAGATAACATGCAGAAATATAACTAGGTATAAAACACCTTTCACTTTCAGCTTACGTACAATTCCAAAACTATACTCAATTTGCAGTTTAAATACGAAGAAAACCACACAAGCAATCAGTTTCAAATGGAGGGTATACACTTCAGCGTATGGCTGCTGCTGAAATGAAATCGTTACTTGAAGTGTGAACAGTGCCGGGACCACCAGAATACAGGGTTTTGTTGCTTTGTAGTGGGAGGGACCTGGAGGTGGTTGCTCAAACCTAGACCCAATACCTCGTTTACATATTAAGCCCCGCCTCTGCTCTCTCCTCATTGGCCCAGGACAATTGGCCCTAATAGGTCAGGGACAGTGTACTTTAACCCTTTTCCTGAGGGTTAGCTTGTAAGTGACAAGGCCCTTTGGGGTGAGGGTGGTGACTTAGGGACAGGATTAATTCTAACCAGGCTCTACTTATGCCTTCTCCGGGTTCAGCACAGCGTCCAGAGCTCCTGACTTTCACCCATGACCTCATTTGCTCCTCATTCCCAGGCGGAGAAGTGAGCAGGGCCAGTTCCTTCAAGGTTCTTGAGTTTTTACCCTGCCTCCGTGAGGGAAGGCATGAATTTTAAAATTTCTTTTCTATGTCCCGCCTTTCTCCATGAAAGGTGGCATCCTTTACACATGGTTCTGTACCTTGCCTCTTCATTTGGATAGTGGTACATAAAGAATGCCTTGATCCTTTTTTTTTTTTTTTTTTTTTTTACAGCTGCACAGTATTCCATTGTATGGCTAATCTGTCACTTATTCAACCAGTTCTATGTTGAGTTAGGTCATTTCCATCTTTAGCTTTTACAAACAATGCTGCAGTGAATGATCTCCTACAGGCATCATTTTGTGTGTTCCAGGTATATCTCTAGGATCAATTCTCAGATCTGGAATGGTCGGCTAAAGGTATATGCACTTGTAATCTTGATACATAGTGTGGAATTGCTCACTGCAGAGATTGTAATAATTAAACTCCCATCAGCAAAGGATGAGTGTGACTATTTCCCCATAGCCTGGCCAACAAAATATGCTATCATTTTATTTATTTATTTTTATTTTTGAATTTTTGTCAATCTAATAGGTGAACAATGGTATCTTACTATAGTTCTAATTTGGACATACTTTCATTTACAAGGTTTCTGGCTGAGGTGCAAGGGGTACAGTGTTCAGTCGGAGAGTGAAGGATTTCCCAGGGCCAAGCTGTTGGGACAGCTCCTGACTTTATTTCCTTTAACCTGAGTGTTTAAATGTGGAGTTGGCCCAGGGAGAGACTCCAATTGCAATAGGGCCTATCCAAGACATCTCTAAATCTGAAGGTGCCTGGAAAAGCCACATTGGCTTATCCTTCCTGTGAATGGGTGGGTGGGGCTTTGGATATATCAGTTTAGAGCACTCTCCCAGGACGTGGCCAGGTCCCTGGGACCTCACATCAGTGGAAAAGCTTCCCCAAAGTGTACTGTCCACCAAAGACCATGCCGTTCTTCCAGGCTGGTCCTCCATGGCCTGCAGAATCATAAGATGGGAGGCTCCAATGAATGACAAGATGCTAAGCCCGTTTTGATCTCTCTGGACTCACAGTATCCAGTGTCCCTCAGGACCAGAGACCCTGGTAGAGGGAGAAAACAAGGTTAACTTCGTGATTTGTTCTATGTAAACCATAACCAGGTTTACTTAAATATATGCAGAAATACAAGTAGGTATAAAGCACCTTTCACTTTTAGCTTATGCACAACTCCAAATAAAAAATAAATTTGCAGTTTAAATATAAAGCACACAACATGAGCCATCAATTTCAAATGGAGGGTATACACTTCAGTGTGATGGCTCCTGCTGAAACTAAATCATTCCTTGCAGTGTGAACAGTGCAGGGACAGCCGGAATACAGGGTTTTGTTCCTTTCAAGGGAGAAAAAAACACTCTTCCTCCTGGTGACTCTTTCCTGAGACTCATTCCTCCAGGAGAAGCCAGACGTAACCTGACCCTAAACATGTGGGCCTGGCATTACTGAGGCCTGGGAGGCTCAGAGACGGGCCAGCGTAGAATCCTCGCCCCCTGGAACCTGTCTGAGTGTTCAAATGCCGGGCCTTCTGAGTTGTCTCAGTCTTTACAACAGCACATTGGCCCCCCGCTGGGACCCCAGAGCAGCTCAGTTGGAAATTTGTGGGTCAGCCCTCCAGAATCTCTGGGTTGAAGAATCTCAGGCAGAAAGCAGCTCAGACTTAGAACATAAAACACCAGAGCTGAAGGGACATTAACCAGTTCCTTCATCATACAGCTGGGGAAATTGAGTCATGGGTAGGCTAAGGGACTCATCCAAGGTCCCCTAAGTAACAGAGGACAGGGCCAAGCTAGGCACGAGGTATCTGGACTCCTAGGCCAGCCCTGTCTGAGCTCAGTCCTAAGGGGGTGGGGGCTTAGCCTGCTGCCTCAGAAAAAGCTCACATGCCCTTTCTGGCAGAGGGTGGGGGGACCCAGGGTGGATGTCACTGCTACTGCTGTCACTGCCACCTGGATGGCTGCCAGCTCAGGCAGGACCCCCACAGGCCGGGCAGGACAAGGGGATTTACAGGGCTCACTTGCAGCCTGCCCAGATTTGTTTCCTGCCTGCTTTTAATTGCACCCAATGATCAGCAGAGGAACCAAGAATCCCTGGCTCCCTTCCTCCGCCTCCCTGCTCTCCCCAGACATGGGGAGACAGGGCAGAGGGAGGCATCAGTCTTCTCAGAAGTCAGTCTAATCCCTTGGCCTGTCTTGGGAAAGCTCTTAATGAGAATTGCTCCAAAGGGTGGGGACTGGGAGGGGGCTTGCTTCTCTGCCAGTGCATGGAATTTCGTAGAAGCCCCCCACCCCCAAATGCCAAGACCCAATCCTAGCTGCCAAGGCTCTGGACTCAGGGAAAGAGGAACCCAGGGACTAGTCAAGGAAAGGGAAAACCCCTCAGGGCAGGGATAAGATGTGTCACTCAGTGCTTCCTTATTGCCCTCTGGATTGACCACTATTCTCTTGTCTCCCCACACTTGCTCCTGCCCTTCCTTCCCCTGGGAACTCCATCTTCACTGCTGTCTCTCCCACCTTCCCCATCCTTAATGGCCTGCTCCATCTGCCTCCTCAGGAACCTCCTGCTACTGCTCCAGCCTAGTGAGCGTTCCCCTCTTTGAAGCTTCCATGGTTGGGACAGAGAAGTTGCTCAATTAATTGGAATTAGTTGGGCACCTAATGTATGTCACTGTCTTGGGCTGGTTCCCCCTGAGATAAGAATTTTCATGCTAGTAGCTGATTTGGGAAGTGATCCCATGAAACACTGGTCAGGGAGTGAGGAGGTGAGGCAGGAAAAGGAAGGAAGCTGAGGAAATATGTGTTATGGAGCAGGGGACTGCTGTGGCAACTGTGGCTGGGTCATGCTGGGAACCCCCGGACGACAGTATAGAATACTCACCTCTAAGTTATCACCCATGGGGCAAGGGAGCTGTTGTTATTGGTTGAAGGGTCCTGCCACCTCCCTGGCCCTCCTGGCCTGCTCTGCACATGATCCCAAGAGGGCTCAAAATGTCTGAAAGGTGAGTGCTGAAAGGATATGGGTAGGTATATGGCTGTTGCATCTGCTGGTATCTGCAAAGATAAGGATAGCAACCCGCTGCCCTGTGGGCACTCAATCTAGTGGGGGAGCAAAAGGTTAAACACATCATTTCATGGCAACGGAGTAAATACTAAAACAGACGTGTCCGTGTGGGAGCTCAGAGGTGGGACACTTGATGAGCCTGAGAGTCAGGAATGACATTCTGGAGAAGAGTAGAGATTAGGAGCATGTAAGGATGAGTAGTGGTCAGGGTGGGAAAAGGCGGCAGGGCGTTTCATTTAGAGGGAGGAACACGGTGGGGGAGCTCTGAGCCTGCTGTCAGCTCACATCACCAGCTCTGCCACCTTCCTGACCCCGGCATAAGGGTCAACTCAAGTTGAAACTAATTTCAAGATAGCACCTAATCTTAACATTAACCTGGGAGGACTGGCTGATGTTGAATTTGCAAACGCTGGAAGATTTGCTCATTTAATAAGCTTAGTTAGAATGTGTCACCCACAGTATTTAATTCTTAGGAAGGCATTGGAAACTTACATCTATTTATTTTTTTTATCCTTTTAAAATGTCTTTTGTGTGTGTGTATTTTGCAATAATGTTCATAATTCATTAGTATGGTAGTACATGTAGATTATAAATAAATATACAAATGTTGGGGCACACATCACAGACCTTTTGTTAACAGGGGTATGTGACCTAAAGAATTGGGAGTTGACTGAAGTCAATGATAGCTGGGGGCCTGCTCGGGATGTGCCAAACCCACTTCTCCCACTGGCCTTTTCACCCATTCAGCAAGATGTGAATGTTGAGTCCTCCGGTGGCATCCCCAGTCCCTTGTTAATGCCCCTGTGAACATGGGCTCTTGATGGCCAGATTTGGGCCTGGGAGAGGTCACCATTGGTAGCTGCAGAATAAGCCTCTCCCTTCCAAGGCCCACTGACCCACCTAGAGGCTTGTGTCCTCTTTGGTAGAAGGGGCCACAGTTTGGAGCTGTCTCCATGGTAACAAGGCCGAAGCCATCCCTTGCTGTCTGTTCCTGGGCCCCCTTCCGTTGGGCCTGAGGGTCGCGGGCCTGGCCCAGGCTCCACGTGCTCATGCTTTCTGGTTGACTCATAACCTCTGCAGCCACATTATTCTGTCCTGGCCCCTCTGTCCCGGGGACATTCAGTCACTAATTACCTTAGTCATCTTTCCATCCATGCTTGTTGAGCTAATGGGGAAGGCAAACTGAAATCTCAGCAAATGTGGAAAATTCCTGCTGACAAGGTTGCAGGCTGGGCCCAGGTTTGGGGGGATTAGACCTTCCCCTGTGAGGCTGCAGAGATGGACCCCCAATACTGAACAGTTTTTATTGCTCAATCAGGAGGTGGCAGGCAGCTTTCCTGGTCAGTGCCCTGTCCCCCTGCTGGAGGTTCCTTTTATCAAACACAAAGCAAGACTTGGCTCAGAGTGGGGGGCCAGGAGGAGGGTGTTACTCAGGCCTGGGGTCATCTCCAGGTGGGTCTCTCAGCTCTGGGCACCCCAGGATGCCCAGCTGGCCCAGTTGACTGAATGGGAGGATGGGGCCTGGGCTGCATGCTCCCCTATACCTGAGGCCTGTTAATAATTACCCCTGGGGAGGGCAAGGCCCCAGAAGACATCACTAATGAGCCTGCTAAGTGACAGCTGGACCCTTTCCTCTTCACCTGCTGGGAAAACAAGATCTGGCCAAGGAATTATTTAACCCTCTGGACTGGGAGCGTCCTGAGGACTGTGTCTCCCCCTCAGATGAGGCTTCCCAAGTCCTTGGAGCCTTCTCCACCATCAGTACTAGACTTGTATTCCTATTGTTGCCCAAATTTCTGCCCTGAATAGGTCCATCCTCACCCACGGAAGGCTGCTCTGCTGAGTACTGGTTATACAAAGCTTCCCAATGGAAATGTTCTAGATCTACACTGTTGAATACAGTAGCCACTAGCCACATGTGGGTACTGAGCACTTACGCTGTGTATCCAAATTACTGAATTTGTAAAACCTAATTTAAACTAATTTGAAATGAAATAGCCACACATAGTCAGAGGCTACCATACTCCACAGCTCAGGTCTGTAAAATTTCACAAGGGGTGACTTCAATGAGTGGCTAGCAAAATTATGTCAAACAACCCTCCAAAGTGCCATGCCAATTGGTGAGTCAGAGTCCATGTCCTTGCCCTGAAGGGGTCCAAGGTCATTTTCCTGGAGATGACTCCAGGGAGGCGGGGTAAGTTTTCTGCCACCACCTCCCCCTTCCCAAACCCCCCAGGCAGCTGAGGGGCCTGGAGGAGCAGGGAGCCTGTCAGAAAGCACCTGTTCTTAACGAGGATCCCCAGGAGCCTGGCAGCTCCCCCTCCACAGGGCATGGTGCTGTCTCGGCCTGAATGAGGGAGATTTATGGAAAATCCCCTCACACAACAGGCGGATTTTCCAAGCCTCATTGGCTGCTCTGGTTTGAGCCTTCATTAAGGGGAACAGGGGACAATGGAAGAGGTGGGGGTGAGGCCCTGGGCGCATTCAGCTCTCTATCATTTGGCACTGGGGACTCCATCAATGCCTGCTCCCCCCACCCTTCCTGGAGGAGAGGTCACACTCTCTCTCCTTTTAATAATAATAATAAAAGGACTCTGACATTCAGCAAAGTCAGATTCAGCCTTTGAGGAGCATCTTTCTTGCATTTTAAAGATTTCCAGAAGAGACATTCCGTGGTTTTGCTTTACAATTCCCGAAGCCTTGTAATGCACAGTCTGAAAGTTCTCCCTTCCAGCAAACCTAATTGCAAGCTGCTTTAGGGCCGACTCAGTAGAATTTCTCTCCCCCTTCAAAGTGGTGGTGACATTTCAAATTGGCAAAGTCAAGTGCGTGATTTCCCAATAAAAAACCTTGATTGGAAGGAGAAACCAGTTTCCTGGAGGTGAGAGACCGTAGAGATTTTCAGGCCCATCCGCCTCACTGTGCATTCAGAGAGGCCATGATCCCTCCAAGTGGGAGAGGAAGCGTCTTAGAGGAGGTGGGACTTCACATGGGCCTCTGGGGGTGGTAAAGCTGGAGAGAAGAGAGGTGTGAGGCATCTCTAGGGGCAGGAACAGCTGGGACAAAGACCCAGGAGACCAACAAGCAGGATCCTGGAGGGAACCCTTCCCTTGTGTTGGGGGCAGGAAGCAAGGCGTCGTTCACGGGGTAGAAAGTAGATAAATATGGCCTGTTCCCTGTGATGGTCAGGTGTCCAAGTCCTGGGAGGTGACTTGCTTTGTTGGGGGAACTGGCTGGAGCTGGAGGTGTTTATGGATTTCCCTCCCTTGGGGTCAGCCAGAGCGAGTCAAGTTTACTGTTGCTCAGAACTGTATAAACAGACTGGGTGGAGGTGTGTGTATGTGAGTGTTTCTGTGGGCAAGCGTCCCCTGCCATCTGACCCTCGCTCCCCAGGATGTGCTGGCCTTGACCAACTCCCTCACCTGGTGAGGCTGCTTCATTCAGCTGGTTTGCTCTCTTTGGGGGCCTGGTGACACTTACTGGAGGGGGTCATTAAGCCTGGGCAATGTGAGACCCTGTGGGCCCTGTACACTTCCTGGGGAGCCGAGGCCTACGGCAGGTGGGGGCGGGATCCTGGAGAATGGGTGTGGGGAGGTGGAAGGGCATTCTGGCCTGGGACAGCAGGAGCAAGGAGGTGTGTGTGACAGTGTGTATGTTTGGTTGGACGGTGGGGGTGAGCCTTGGGTACACAGAGGAGAGAAGGTAGGAGGTGGGAAGATTGGTTGGAAATTTTCTAGCTGTGGGGAGGCCTTGACACTGACCTGACAGGTAATCGGAACGTATTGGAGATCTTTTTAAAGAAAGCACAAATACACAGTTATTTACTGATATTGTGACTAGCTGCCGGAGACTTCCACATTCTGATCAGTGTCAAATGTGTGTGGGACCATGGTCAGTGTTAGGACAGCCTGTGGTCTCAATTAGGGGTCATTGGTGGTCAAGGTTAGGGGTCAAGCTGTGGCCAGGGTGGAGCGAGCTAGTGGTTGAGATAAAGGGTCAGTCATGGTTATGACTGGCTGTGGGTCAGTGGCCAGGGCGAGGGGTCAGATACTGACTGGGAACTGTTTTCTTTGGGTTAAGCTAACAGCTCTGGAAGATGCTGACCTTGTCTCTGAGGCATTATCCTCAGATGCCAGAGCATTTGTGTGAGAACTCCAAAGACTTGAGTTTTAGTCCTCATTCTGCTAACGTAGGAACCTGGTGACGGGGCAAGTTGCCTCGCTCCTCTGACCTTCCGTCTTGCCTCTGTAGGAAGTCCAGGCAGACCTCATTTTGTTGCGCTTTGCTTTATTGTGCTTCACAGATGTTGCCTTTTTTTTTTTTTTTTTTTCTTCATTACGGTGGTCTGGAACCAAACCCACGGGCTCTCCGAGGTGTGCCTATAACAATACACAGCTGCTTAGTGTGTGACCTCCTTGTTACTGAGTATCCTATTATGAAATATGAGCTAAATAATCATATAGCACCGCAGCCAATACCCCTCGCCCCGACAGGCCTACAGGTAAATCCTCAGTGGTCAGGCGGTTGGCTGGGGGCGGGGTGGTTAAAGCCTCCAAACCTGGTGACTCATTGGAACCATCTGGATAGCTTAAAAAACATACTGATGCCCAGCTCTCCCTCCAGCCCTCCCACACTCGGAATTCATTGGTATGGGGGTGACCTGGGCACCGGGAGTTTTAAAACTTCCCCAGGTGATTCTAATGTGCAATCAAGTTTGGAAATCTCCATGTAAAAGTCCATGCTAATTAACAAGCTGAAGAGAATGAATCCTCACGCAGCCACCTGAGCCACCAGCTGGCTCTAGGCTGCTCTCGGTGGGGGTCTGACTAAGGGAAATGAGGGGAGGGCCGCAGGAGACTCAAGGAAGAACTTTCTCACTTAACTCCACATCTCTTCTTCCTCACCTGTGAAATGAGATTAAAATGATATTTAACCAAAAATTAATGAAATTATACTTACCTCCTGGAGGTTGTTGTGGGACTCGTGCAGAATCAAACGATGGACACCAGCCACCCAAGAGACATGGACTGAGTACTGGGAATGTGGGGAGAGAAAAGCAAAGTCGCTGGGATCGTGCTTCAGGTTTTCCCAGAAATTCCCGATGGGAGCCTGAAGCCAGGGGGATGGACACCATGGCCTCTGGGGAACCCAGAATCTCTTGGCCCCGAGTGGGATCTTTGAGGATATGATCCCCTGATTCAAGTGTTGTCCCCTCAGCACACTCACATTCGTTTGACCATGTGTTTCAGTTTTGGTTTTAGGGTGGGTAGGGGGGGCTGGGAAGATGGAGGTGTCTGTTCTGCTGCTTCTGGCTCTTTGCAGGGTGGGGGTAGGGTGTTAAGAATCTCCTGGAAACTTCAGCTGAGGCTTGGAGGCAACTCCTGGCCCGGCTTCCAGTGTTTTGGTCCTTGGGGGACAGAGGAGTTTACTCTTGTGGCCTGTGTATCTTTAAGACTTGGAGAAGGAATAGTGTGGGGGGTGGGAAGTGGGGGACCTGAGGGGGAAAATACCAACCAGTGGGTTCCTTTGAAGTGGAAGTGACATCTAGTGGTTTGAAAAAGAACTGCCAAGCCAGCCCCCCAGGCCCCAGCTGACCCTTGGGGTCCCCTCACCAGCCTCTATGCCTTTCTCCTCCTGAGTCACAACCTGCTCGAGGGGTCTCCAGCTCCAACAATGGGCTCTCTTGGTGGTAAGATGGTTCTCCTGGTTCAGTACCAGGCTGGAACCCCCTGCCCAGGCCCAGGCACCTGTACTCAGGCCCAGGTGCTCCGAGAGGTCAGGTCTAGGGCAGCCAGGAGGGGCCCAGGAAGTGTGTCCCCTGCCTAGTGTGTCAGGGCTACAGTGTAGGCTCCCAGGTGAGCTGGGCTCCTTGGGCCTCCTGTCTCTTGCTTCTGAGGAGCTCTGTCCTGGTTACAGCCCCACACAAGTCCTGTGCAGGCCACAGTGCTGAATCATCAAAAACCTGCAGCCAGCCTGCTGTTATGCAATGGCCCCACCACCGGCCTGCTGGTGTCAGCCTCCCTTTCGGACAGGCAAAGGGCCTCAGAGGGTACATGCACCCAGACTTGGAGGTGTATGAAATGGGGGCCTACACAGAGCCTTAGCCTTGGGGAAAATAAAAAGGGATGGTGGGAGGTGAGGGACAGTGCCCAACCTACTGCTCTCCAAGATCCCGGACTTAAGGTGGCCAAGTCTGAGCGGGGAGATACAGCCCTGTGCTCAGGGAGCCCCAGTCTGATGGGGAGACACAGCTTTACCCTCACAAAATCCCAGGTGAAGGTGAGGGCAAGAAAGAATTACATACACAGGAAACAGACTGATGACCCTTGCAAAGCACTAGAAAAATTAGGACATGTATTACAGAACAGCAGAGTCCCAAGGGCTGGGCAAGGGACAAGTGATGGACTCTGGGATTAAGTAGCAAGTGCTCAGTGAAAGGAAGGCCTTTAAGGTGGCAGGGAACCTGGTCCACCCCGCCATGTGTTTAGACTTGGGCAACACACCCTCCCAGTGCCCTCCTGCCCCCCACCCCCATGCCAGTATCTGGCTCACAGGGTAAGGGACCTCAGCCCATCTCAGGCACGGAGCCCAGTGACACCAGGGCCTGAACAGATAATAATGGACTGGGAGGGCTTGCTGGTGTTGCCTGGTCATCGGATACACCTCCATTTTGTCTCCACATGCTGTGGAGAGAATCTTATGGGGGGAAGCAGCCCTGTGGGCTGTGTCAGCTCTGCCCCTGTCCTGCCCCATCCCCTGAGTGAAGCATAGCTGCTTCTGGCCTCAGCTCTGTGGTTCTGGAAGCTTCCTTAAGCCCCTTCTCCAAAACCCCAGCCTCAGGCATGCCCCGCTGGGTGAGGAAGCCTCTGCTCCAGGGGATGAATATTTCAAGATTGACTTCCTGAAAACTCTATGCAGTCAGCTCCCTTCTGAGAGATTTGAACACCAAACATCGTGTACTCTCCAATTTCCGAGACAGAAAATACTTGCTTAACTTTGTCTGGTTAATTTTGATTTTAGAGAGGTTCTATATGAACATGATAAAAAACATTCAAGCATAGTCACAGCGAATTTAGATGAAGGGCATAGGCAATTTGATCTTATTCTTGCAACTCTTCTGTAAGTTTGAAATTGCTTCAAAATAAAATTAAAAATTAAAAATAAATTCAAGCAGAAATGTAAGCCTTGCTTCCATTGTTTTTCTCCAGCTACTACTTAGTGTCCTTTCTTAGAGGCCCCCAAGTTACCAGCTTTCTGTGCATCCTTCTAAAGACAGTCTGAGGTATACTCGTATGCAACTTTCTTCTGCCATACACATGGTGACATTTCCCCCACACCACTCTGCATGGTCCTCTTTCACTTAACAATAACAATAACAATAACAATAACAGTAGACTCTTCATTAACTGGTATCCATGGGATTGTTATCAATGTAAATAACCGGATACATCTAAGTAGACTCTCCATTAACCAGAACTCCAGAGTGCCAGTTGCTTGAGTTCTGGTTGACAAGAGAGCCTACTGTGTCTGGATACCATTTTACATGAGTACACTAGAGCTAGCGTGTCTTTCTTCATGGCGTCTGCGTATTTCATCCAACAGGTGATTCAAATTTTGTATAGTGTATAGTGGAGTGCTTAAGAGTATAGACCTTGGAGACAGAATGCTAGAATTTAGACCATTGCTCCACTACAAACTATGGTGTTTAGTGTTGAACCTGTTAGCCTGTTGGTGACTCAGTTTCCTCATAGTGGCATCTACCTCAGAGCGTTTTGTGTGGATTAAATGAGATCATACTTGTAAAGGGCTTAGGACAGACACTGCCCAGTGAGCAGTAAGCACTCAATAATTGTTAGCAGCTCCTCCCAAGATGATTTTGCCAGGCCCCCTTTGAGAGAGTGGGGCTGTTTCCAGGCTTTTATTATTATAAACAATGGCGCAAATGAACATCCTTGTCCACACGTCACTTGGTACTTGTGGGAGTGTATCCGTAGGAAAAATGCCCGGGAGTAGAATTGCTGGGTCAAAGGCCATGTGCATTTTTAATTTCAAAAGATGCTGCTAGATTGCCTGCCGGAGATCGTCCCGACGGCACGGCCACCTGCTGTATTTGAGCCAGTTTCCTCATTGCCTTGCCAACAGAGTTGTTTTTCACTTGGGCACAGTGTTTCTCAAATTTATTCGGACACAGAACCTGGTATGGAGCTTCTTGGGGAATCACTCGGGCTGCATCCCTACCCAAGTCCATCAGGGCATTTGCTGGGAGAAGCCAGCCCACAATGAGGGCTAAATGGTTTACAGCCAGCAAAGTCTCCTAAAGTTGACAGCCAAGGCCCATGCACATTGCATTCATTCTAGACATTTTTATTACACATGATGGTGCTCACAACAATTTATACATGGTTGGTGGCTGTTTTTTCTGAGTCTGTTAGCGCGTCAGAACTGTTGGTTAAATCTGGTAATACTTTAGAATGTGCTTGTTGTCACCATTTCATTCCTGAGCCAGGGACACTGCGATTTCTGATCACTTTTTTAACATTTTATCACACATATGAAGGCATGCAGACAGCACCAGCACACGATTAGCTGTGACAATGGGGGCGCCTGACTATTCTACCTGGAATTAGACCTCCTGTTGTGGGTAAAGTTATCAACCAACCCCTCTCCCTTCTCTTCATGGAAAATTGGAGTTGATTATGAAGAAAAAGAGAGGTGGACCCTGCATTGAGAGACCTGTGATCTGAAAACTGAAACTTCATCAACACATAGTATACTTAAAGGGTGAGCATTCCTTTTACAGAAGGAGTTCCTACCAAGTTGATTTGAGTAGATTTTTATTAAAGCCCTGTTAGACAATGACAAGGCAGAGGCTTGTTTGTGGGTGGCGGCTCCGGGCAGGAGAGCAGGCCTGCTACTCTCCCATCGATTCTTATTGTTCTTACCTTCTGCTTGCACATACCTCTCACGCAGGTCCAGGCTGGAATGCTCCTTTATGATTCACTCTGATTGAAGGTGATGTGCCAAACTTTCTAGGACTTTTGCTCCGTGGGTTAGGCTGGTATCAAAGCCTCCAATGCCTCTTTCCCCTCCAAAGACCTTGCCAATCTGACAAATGCCAAGGACTTCGCGTACGCTTGCTTGATCCGGTGGGGACACCATCCTGGGCTGCCCAGAGAGGGGAAGCAAGCTGGCTGCGTGTCCAGAAGCCCCTCAGGGGTCAGGTTTAAAGGTAAGGGCATCCTTGAGTGAAGGTCAAGTAGGTTTCTTTTTTTCCCAATTGCTTAATAAACTTTATTTTAACCTAATTAAAACACACATACAGAAACATGCAAATCATAAGTATACCACTTGATGATTTTTTTCACATGCAACTTATGAGTTTTACATGCAACTAATTATCTAGATCAAGAAATAGAGCATGCCAGCTTCCCAAAACCCTTGCTTAATGTCCTCACCGCTGTCACCTCCACCAAGGGCAAGCACTCTTCTGTCTTCTGTTCTTGACAATTAGTATTGCTTGACTTTGGAACATTATGTAAATGAAATCACATCTCTTGGGCTCGATTGTGTCTGATTTATTTTTTGCTCTACATTGTGAAATTCACATGTTGTGAATTCACCACGTGGTTTGTGCAGTTCATTCATTCTCATTGTTGTGTAGTACCCCATAATATGAATATACAATTTTTAATTGCTTTCATTGATAATCATTGCATCGTTTTCAGTTTATGACTGTGGGGAATAATGCTTATCTATGCTTGTGGAATGTAAGTGTACACATTTCTGTTAGATTCCTTGGAGAGGAATTGCTGTGTCATGGGGAAGACACTGCCGGCTTTCCAAAGGGGCTGTTATCAATTTGTGCTCGCAGCAGCAATGTATGAGAGTTCCAGTTTCTCCACATTCTCACCAACACGCTGTCAGTGGTTTTCATTTTACCATTCTGGTGGTCCAAATGACCTTTCTAAACCAGAGATCTTTTGATCATCTTCCTGCTTCCAGACTTTAAAAATTTCCCCAACATTTTATTGTGAAAACTTGCAAGCACACAGAAAAGCTGGAAATAATTGTACAGCAAGCACCCATATCAGCACAATCACATCATCTAATCGTGTAATCAACATTTTGTAACTGTTTTTCACATGTCTAACCATCTACCCATCCATCAACCATCTCCTTTTTTAAATTGTCATGCTTCTGTATGAAGGTAAAATTTACATAACATCACATTCACCCATTTTAAATATACATTCAACAATTTAAGTAAATAAAGGTAATTGTAAGACCAGTGGCAAAACTAGACCAATCTAGTTTTAGGACACTTCTGTCATTGATGGGGTGCCCCTGAGCCATTTGTAGTCAGTCCCTACTCTGGCTCCCAATCTCAGGTAACTAATGATCTATCCGCTTTCTTTCTCTGTAGTTTCACCTTTTCCAGAAATTTCATATAAATGGAATCATATAATACTCTTTGCCATCTGACTTCTTTCATTGAGCATAAAGCTTTTGAGATTCACCCATGTTGTAGCGTGTATCAGTAGCTCCCTTTTATTGCTGAGTCGTATTCTGAGTTTAGATGAACCGCCATTTGTTTGTTCATGCTGTTCGTTGTCCTACTTGGGTTTTAATGACAGGATCACAGTCTCATAAGGAGCGCTTGTTCATTTACAGAGTGGTCTATTTATGGAAAGAAGGAAGGGGAGAGAGAGAGGTAGAGACACAGAAATAGAGTTAGAGACAGAGAAGACAATATTCTTGTCACCTCCAAATCAGTGCTGGGCCTCCTCTCTGGGAAACTTCCTGACTGCCCTGTTCTCAGCCGGCTGCCTCTGAGCTCTGCATACCTGGTGCTCACAGTTCACTGCCCTGGGTTGGTACCTGTTGCATGGGTGACTGTCTCATGAAGTCCTGTAATGTTCACGAAGGCCGGCACGATCTGGCACACCATTTAGGACTTGGGAATTAGTGGCCTTTGTTATTCACCTCCTCCACAGCCTGATGGGCAATTTGAGGACAGGAACCCTGACTTTTGTGTCCCTTCACTGTAAGGCCTGGTACAGCAGCAGGAACGTAAGGAGGGAAGAAGGAAGACAGTGGTTAGGGCAGTGGATCGTCCTTAGAGGCTTTACAGTCAAGGCCTGAGCACCCCAAATTCAGCTTTCTGGTAAGGTCCCTATTTGGGAAATGGCCTTGGGCTGGGTCTAGGGGGTCACCACATCTTGTTGCCAAACCACAGCTGGGCATGCCAGCATCACTAACAAGATCAGCGTGAGCCTGGGGAACGACAAGATTCTTGCTGACAGAGGCCCAGGCAGTTGTGGGAAGCTGCTGGGACCCCCAGCCAGTGAGAGGCCTGAGCAGGGGCTAGACACGCTGCTCTCTCCTCACTTACCTCTTAGTCCCATAATTCCCAAGATTCCTGACGTCTTACCAGACCCCAGGCCATCCTTCCCGCGTGCTTGCAGGAGTACTGAGGCTGTGGGCTCCCAGGCCTGCGCCAGTGATGCCCTTCCTCCTTTCTCTTTCATGTTAAAGTGACTTCCTCAGACCAGGATGTGCCTTAATGGCTCCACTGTCCCTGCACATTGTGGTTGAGGTTTCTGTTCTTGGATGCAGGGATTCTCAAACGTGAATGATGCATGCTGAAGGGCAGAAATCAGAGTTTGTGATTCAACACACGTGGGGTGGGGGCTGAGAATTTTGCATGGCTAACAAGTTCCTGTGTGATATGCACCCTGGAGGGCTGGGGACTGCTGTTTGAAAACCACTGCTCTAAAGGTGTAGTCTGTCCTCCAAGGGCTCCAGCTTGAGCCCTCCTCCTGGAGGGAGGTGAGGAGGGTGGGGGGAGAAGCACGTGCTTCCTTCTATGCACAAGTCCTGAAAATCACTGGGATCCTAGTGACCTGAAAATCACTGGGATCCTAGTGCCTTTGGCCAAAGGGCACGACAAGACTAACACAGGGAAGAGCAGATACAATGTCTTGTCTCCAACAGATCATAAAAATAAAAACAGATCAAAGCTGGGGAGAGTGTCTGAGTATAAAAATAAGTGGTTTCATGAAAGAAATAATCAGAACTCATTATTCTGTTCTAACTGCGATGTCAGTAATAAACTGAAATTTGATTTTAGGAGTGACCCATGTAAAAAGAACTCTTCAAATTACATGGGTCAGACAAGATAATAAGTGCAGTTTTTTTCTGGCAGTGTTCTAAAATTATTCAGACTCAGTTCAATCTTGTGGCCAAGCTGGGCCTGAAAAAATTGTCCTTAAGAGTTTTTTTGCTTTGTTTTGTTTTAACACACTCAACCCTCAAACCAATTCTGTGAAGTAGATATTCTTCCCATTTTACAGATGAGCAAACAGAGGCACAGCAGTTAAATGGCAGATTCAGGATTCCAACACAAATCTTTTATTTACTCCAACTCAGTCGATTCTGGACCCCAAAGTGAGGTGGGTTTTTTGGTTTGTTCGTCGATTTTTTGGTTGGTTTGTTTGTTTTTTACTCCATCACAGTTGCATATTAATGAAGTTTTCCCTGAATAACTTTTAGCCAAACTGGGGACACATCAGTCTGGATGAAGGTAAAGGCAGGCTCTTCCGTTACTTGGGGTGTGAACTCTGATGACCCCAGCTGGCTCTGCAAGGGGAATCCAGCGTATTCTGCTGTCAGAAATGACAGATTTGGAAACAGATTCCTCTCCAGGCTTATCTGAGCTTAAGACAGGTAAAATTGATCAGGGCGGTTGAGCCACTGTGATCACTTGTAATTGTTCTTCTGCACCTGGGACGTATGTGTTTACACAAGCCAGGTACGTCGCCTGGTGCTAGCTCAGGGGGATTAGAGGTGGCGCTGTGTCCAGCTGAGCCGCTCTCGGCTCGCCCCGGGGCAGGTGCTTATTAAGTAAGGGAGTATCCACGTCCTCCGTGTATTTGCAGATGGCCATATGAGTAGGCGCCGTCGGAAGGGACACCAACCCAGCAGCAGACAGAACGCTGTTGCCTCCTGGAACTCTTGTTGGGTCCCAGATTTGTGGTCCAGCCAAAGTCAATCACCCAGTCAGGAATTTAGACAGGACGTGAGATCAATTATGAATTAGATTGTGGGTTGGGGTGGGTGAGTGCTGCTGATGGGAGGGCGAGGAGGAGGATAGAGGAAGAAGGTCAGGGGTGATGGGGTTTTGATGGTTGGAGATGACAGTGGATGGTGACAGCAGTGGTGGGGGATGGTGGTACAGGAGGTGGTACATTAGAGGAAGGGTCTTCATCAGGTTGATGGGCTGAGTAGCTATGGAAGCTCCCAAGCTGGTGAAGGGAACTTTTTCACAGTCTGGGGGGGTGGGGCTGGAGAGCGGGGAGGGTTGCCTGGAGGAAGCATTGCTGTTTCCGGAGGCACCTGCCCAGAGTACGTACCAAACCTGCTCCGACAGCCGCACTGGGAGGTCCTTCCTGGCTGTGGCTTAGCCTTTTTCCCTAGGAGGCCCCCCTTCTCACCACAAACAGATGGGTGCTGATGTCAGCAGCAGGTGAGGCTGGAAGTCAGCATCAGAGAGAGGGTTGTGCTCAGGGACCAATGGAAGAAAGGGCCCTGCCTGTGTGGCCTCTTCTGAACCCCACCCCAATGGGGAAGCAAGGCAGAAGGTCATTCTGGAAGGCCCTGGCCTGGAGTAGGTGCATGACCTCTGGTGTCCTGAGGCTCCAGCTTGGTGTTGGAAAACCCTGGATATGGGGATTGGGAGGGTCCTTTAAGGGCCATCTGATGTAACCCCATCAAGAGAAAAGAGAGGCGTTGATTCCCATAAGGTCTCGGGAGGGGAAGAGTTGTGCCCAGGACCCCCTGGAGGGGCAGCAACAGCACCAGGCTCAACACCTCAGTCCCTGAACTCCTGATTTGAAACCCCATCGGCGGCAACGCCTCTGTTTGTGCACATACATGGGATTGCGGTGCAGCTAGCTGCGGGGGCAGGCGTCACACAGAGCCAGGCTGGCCTAGGCCTGCCATTCACTTGGGAGCGACTTGGAGCCTCTCTTTTCTCTTCTCTCTTCGGTAAAATAGGAGTGCTCAAATATCGCCCCTGGGTGGGGGGAGGGATTGAATGAGATGAGTGTAAGTAAAGCTCCCTATCAATGGTAGTTTTCTGGCCCCAAAAGCCTTAGTCCTGGGTGGGAGTTTTCTACGTGCTTCAGTGTCTGTGTGCCACTGTGTGTGAGAGTGAAGGCCAAGACTCTGGATGAGAGAGGAGAGAGAGAGAGAGACTTGCAAATCCTGGCCAGGCAGCCACCGTGAGGGGAAGCCACAGTGTTTCCTGGTCCTGAGAGGCATGAGAGGTTGGAGCCTCTAGGCTTGGCCTGGCGTGGGGGTGGGTGCCTGCGGTGGGAGGTTCTCTGGGACCTCCTGGCTGCTGCAGACCCGGAAGGCTACTACCCTGGGAGGTGGCAGGGGAGGTCAGGGCTGATCTCAGGGTTGGGCAGCTCCTCCTAGAGCAGTGGTTCTCAACCTTCTTAAGGCCGTGGCCCTTTAATACAGCTCCTCATGTTGTGGTGACCCCCATAAAGTTATTTTCGTTGCTACTTCATAACTGTCATTTTGCTACTGTTATGAATCGTCATGTAAATATCTGATACGTGTTTTCCGATGGTCTTAGGCGACCCCTGTGAAAGGGTCATTCGACCCCCAAAGGGGTCGCAACCCACAGGTTGAGAACCGCTGTCCTAGGGGCTTAGGTGAGGTTGTCCCCCATCCCCAGACAGGAAGGTGGGTCTGACTGTCAGGAGTTGGTCCTGAGGAGGGTTCCTGTGGGCATTTATAGGGCAGTCCAGCCAGGAGTATCTGACTAGGGGTCAGAGAATGGGCTTGAGGGAGAAGGGAGGGCAGGCAGGGCTGGGCCCCAGGTCTCCAGAAATCTGCCTTCTCTGTAGCCCACAGTGACCCTGCCCAAGTCTTCTTGTTCTAGGAAGAAGCCTGAATACAGCTTAGCTATTTGTGCTAATTGTTGACATTTGCATGACATACCATCCCAGAAGCTTGGGGACCTGAAATGCAAATCCGCTCCCCAATGTGCAGATTTGGTGGTATGAACAGAAACACTGGAGCCCGGGGAATTGCTGGGTCAGAGCGCGGTCTGCTTCAGATCTGCTTCTACGCTGCCTGCAATTGCCCCATTACATTCACAGAAACGTTTTGTGCTGGAGTCCCTGAAGGTCAAAGCTGAGGCCAGACCTCGATGTTGGCCTTCCAGTCTAATCATCTCACTTTACAGATAAGGAAACTGAAGCTCAGAGAGAAGGCGAGACTTGCTCAAGATTACACGGTGAGTGGCAGTGTAGGGTCAGCACCTTACCCAGCAACTTGCATATTTATTCTTTGACTTAATATGCACAAAAGTGCCCTTTTAATAACATCCTTCACACACGCCCAGCCTGTCCCTCCCACAGCACCTCCAGCGCTATTTTGCTTCAAAGCAGTCCCTGACATTATATATTCATGCAGTTCATCTTCTGCCTCCTTCCCTCCCACTAGACTAAAGCTCCATGGGGACGAGAATTTTTTTTTTTCCGCTCATTTTATTCATTGCCATATTGTCAGCACCTAGAATACACAGTTGCTCAGTGGGGAATGGAGAGATTCATTCATTTGTTTGTTCATTCGTGCACTGGCCTGCTCTCTGGTGTACCTTCTCTATTCCAGACCCTGAAAACGGACAGTTGTGAGACCTGGCCCCCTGTCCCATGGAGTGGGTGGCTTTAGGCCCTTCCTTCCAGGCCTCGGCTGCCTGAAGATGGGAGGGATCACCTTGCCTAGGTCCCATGGCCAAGACTCTGGAAGGTCTCCTTGGGGAAGGAAGGGCTAGGGCTAGAGGGTCAGTGTTGGCCCTGAGACCTGGGTCACATCCCAGAGCAGAGGGATGGGCGCCTGCAAGGCACAGAGGAGACCAGAGGCATGAACACAGGTAGCTTGTTACCAAAGGGAGGGGAAAGGAAGTAGAAACCTGTGGGGCACAGGGGCTGGGAGCACGGGGGGGATCCTGGGAGGAGACGGGGTGAATGTGGTGCTGCGGGAGGTCTGGGCTACGAGTGTCTAGGGCAGGCTGGGAGCAGGGTGAGGAGAGGAAGAAGGACGCTGACATTTATGGATATTTGGGTGGGCGGGAGGGTGGGGGCAGAGTGGAGAGATGGAAGACCAGGCTCCAGCCCAGCAAGGCATATGGTCAGATGTGAGACATTACACGAACCCAGGGAAGAGCTTTGGTTGGAGGCTCAGTTTTCTCACCTCTGAGGGTTGAGGGGAAGTGAGCCCTACATGAGATGACCTGTCTGAGTGCCCTTGGCCCACTGCCGGACCCCCAAACACATGCTGGCCTATTCTCCTAACCAATTATTTTTTTCCCTGGGCACAGTTTCCAGGGAGTGGGTCAGTCCTCACCCTCTCTGCTCCCCAGGGCGTTACCCAGTTTCCTCTGTCCCAGTTGACCAGGAGCTTCTGGGCTCTGTGGGTGCTGCAGGTTTCCTGGCCGGGGCCCAGGTCTCCACCACTAAGGACCGTGAGCAGGAGAGCAACAGAGCAGATTTGTGAGCCTGAAATAGTTTATGGCCAGGCTGAGGCCAGGAGGAAGGAAGGCATGGTCCCCAGAAATGCCAGAGGAATGCCTGGGAGGCTAGTTCCTGCCCCCCACCCCCCACCCCTTGACTCTGCAGGGAGAAGTGAGCTCAGGCTTCTGGCTGGCTGGGCCCTGGGCAGCATCAAGGGAAATGCTTTGGGCCCTGAATTCCTGTGAGGGCCGATGGGTGGGTGTGTATGTGAGGGGTGGCAGGTCTTCCTCCTGACAGGAGGACCATCTCCAAAGAGGCTGCCTGCACAGACCCATCTGTCTCCATCCCTTTCTTTGCTCCGCCCACTGACCGGGCCAGTAGTTCTGTGGACACCTTGCTTCACCAGTGGGAGGGGAGGGGGTTGTTTTTTTGCCTTGAGCAGGACCTCTGTGTCTTCCTTCAAACTGGGAGCTCCCTGAAGTCAGGGTTTATGTTTCCCCTTCGGATTGGGAATGCCTTGAGGATTGAGGCTGTGACTCCCCGTCACCCAAATGCTTCCCAGAGCAAGATGGGTTGGCTGCTGAGACTGGAATTATAAGATATAGTCTCCACCCCCATTCCTTTAGATCCAAATTGTACTGCCTCAAACCTGCTAGGGAAGTGGGTAACTTCTAGGGGCTGGTTGAGTCTTGTGAACCAAACACCAGCCTACAGCTTTTGCCCCCATCCCTGAAGCTCCAGCCTACATGAGGCACAGAGAAGGCAGACCCTGGCTGCCCATCTGGACAGTCCTTGGCTCTGCCAGCACATACTCTGGGCTCAGCCCGTCTACTTGTGGCCTGGGGTGCCCCCATTGAGGAAGAGGTTGGGAATGAACAGGCCACAGCATGCAGGCTTGTGTCCACTAATGATACCTGCACATTCCTGAGCCCTACATCAGGCCTGTCATCTTCCCTTTCATGTTCGATTTTGTCCGAGTGAGCCAGCGGACAGGGTGGGGTCTGGACAGAGACCCCGAGGCAGGGGCAGCCAGGCAGGAATAGTGGGAGGCGGGCAGCTGGCCCCTGGCCAAGGTCACAAGTTTCCAGTGCCCTCAGTTGCCACCAGTGCCCCGGCTCTGGTAGAGAAGACACAAGTTGTCAAAACTGGCTGGTCAGACCTCATTCCTCTGTTTTGCTCATGGCTCTCTGGCCCACATGGACAGGACATCCCTTTCCAAATCTCTCACACTTTAGACCAGCCACAGAGGGTCAGTCAGCCTGTGGTCAGGGTTTTGGATAATCTATGAAGAATTGGGTCTCTTTGTGACTAGGATTAGGGGGACTGAGATCAGAATTTAGGATCAGACTCTAACCAGGGTTATGAGTCAGCCTGTTTTCTGGGTTAGGGAATTAAACTCTGGCACAGTGGGATTAAGGGTCAGGCTGTATCCAGGATTGGGGATCAGTTTATGCCTAGGATTAAGAGTCAGTCTAAACCCAGGAGTGGGGTAACTATACTTGTACACCTAGAAGTAGGGAGTCAATATTCAAGATTAGGAATCAGTCTGCACCCAGGACCAGGGCTCAGGCTATACCCAGGATTAGGGGTCAGTCTATATTTAGGATTAAGAGTCAGTCTGTTCACAGGATCAAGGATCAGGTTGTACCCAGGAATAGAGTAATCTGTATGCAGAATTAGGAGTTAATGGGCACTGAGGGGTAAGTGTGTATTTTGCACTGGAACAGGACCTATGACTTGGCCACAGAAGGTGACCCTGGTCCAAGTACCCATAGAAGGCAGAGAATACAGTTTGTAGTTTGAAGGGGAAGGGAGAGGGTTTGCTGATCCCTTGGCCACCCACTCTGGGTACACACTTGCGGTAGTTGCTAGGGAAAGGTAGAGAGGCTCATCACTCACAGAGAAAGCTTCAGCTGGAGAAGTCACCAGGAACACCATCCTAAACCCCATGGCGACAGGGCATGTTGCCCCAGCCAGGTCCAGTGGGTGGCTCAGTGGCAGCACTGCCCAATGACATGGCCAGGGAGAACACTGAGCAACTCCACAGATGTCACTGCTGTTTACACTACACCTCTTGAAACTCATTCACCAACAGCTCATTCTGCAAACATTTCCTGAATACCTGCCATGCTTTAGGCCAGAGGTTCTCAAACTTGAGTGCCTGGGAGAATCAGCCAGGGAGTTTCTGAAAAAGGGTGATTCCTGGGCCTCGCCCCAGGGACTCTGGAGCAGAAAGGGGTGGGGCTGCCCAGGAATCTGCACTTTCAGTAAAGTCCCCAGGTGATTCTGCTGCCATGGTGCTAAGACCATACTTTTGGGAACTGTCTTCAAAAAGCTCAGCAGGTTAAAAAAGGATTGTAGAAAATACCCATAATGCTGTCTGGTCAGTTTAGTGAGTAGGGTGGGCACCAAGGATCTCCAGGATAAAAGGGTACGTGTGACTGTTTTCAGAGAAAACCAAAGAAGGCCTTCGAAAAAGTAAGTGAGTTTCTCCCTCATTTCTAACTACCAGTGAATTAAAATTGTACTGGCCTTGTTGCAAAAATCGTGTAAAACTTCACCGTTTAACCATCCTAAAGCATTTTCATGTGTTTGGCAAGGTAGAAATATTCAGGCAAACACACAAAAGATTATCTTTGAGCAGAGAAATGTAAAGCAAAGCATAATTAATGCATTACACGAAGCAAAGTAAAAGAATGCACCTAGAAATGCTGTCTTGGTACAGTGCGAAGGAAGGGAGCAATGCATGATAGTCATTAGTATTAATAACTTACCAATTGTCTATAAACATTCATCCCGAAAAACACTGCCCAAGCAGTGCAGGTCAACTTTGTTTAAACTGTGGCCCTGCCTTTGTCCCATTCGCCTCTGCATAGTTCCACCTGCCAAGAACTTTGCAGTTGGTATATGGAAAAACCAGGGTGGGTGTTTCATTTTCCAAATATTAAATTACAGTATTGATTATGGTTTTGCAGACAGTACATTTCTCTCTCCCCCACCTGTTGCTTGCTTAGCCATTAAAAAAAAAAAAGAAATAATATTGCCGTTTGTGACAACATGGATGGATTTTGAGAGTATTATGCTAAGTGAAATAAGGCAGATGGAAAAGGACATGTATGATGTCACTCATATGTTGGATATAAAACAAAAAGCAACAAAGAAACACACTCATAGACACAGACAACAGAATGGTGGTTATCAGAGGGTAAAGGGCATGAGACACGAGGTGGTGGAAGGAGACTGAACTTCAGCTGGTGAGTACACAATAGAGTATACAGATGTTGCATTATAAGGTCGTACACCTGAAAATGGTATCATGTTATTAACCAATGTTACCCCCAATACATTTAGTTAAAAACAAAACAAAACAGAAGAATCTTGGTGCTGAAGTGCTCTGTCATCTTGAGGACCTTGCTGAAGGGAGAGAGGCTGTACGGGCTGACCTTCCCCTCTGAGGCCGCTGCCATATAGCAGGCTTCCGGAAGGTTACGCGAACTTTCCCCCATTGAGGTTTCCATCCTTCCCTCTGAGCATGAATGGCATCCGGGCCTGCCTGTGAGGTACTGGGCTGCTCAGAGCGGGAGAGAGGGCTGGGTGGAGTCACACTGAGCTGCTGCAGGCCACACCTTTCCCGGCTGGTTCCTGATCCTCCTGTAGAGAGGGCAGGAGGTGACCCTTCATTCCCCTGCACTGGGCGGCAGGCCACCTGGTCGCAGCCTTCTTGGATACTGCCAGGGAATTTTTTCATTTATCCCAGTTAAATTGTACCTTTTTGATTTCGGGCCAGTGTTTCTAGAGAGCTGTGGGATTCCCCTGGCTCCTTCAGCTTTCCCAGCCCCCTGGACACTCCCACACCTTCCGAGGCTCACCTGCCCAGGTGATTGCTCCACTTCATTCATTCAACAAGCGTTCATGGAGTGCCTGTGAGGCTCTGGGATCCAGAGGTAGAGGTATGGCTCACGGTATGGGCCAGTGAGCGGGCACAGAGGCAGATCTTCTCTCTCCAGGGTGGTATAAGTGTGCCAAGGGATCGAGGGGGCATAGGAGGAGCACCTGATTCAGACGGGGTGGGGACATGAAGAAAACAAGGAAGTCTTCACGATGGAAGTAACACTTTATCTGAGTCTCAAATTTTGAGAAGGAAGGCATGGGCTGGGGGCATCCAGGCAGAGAAAACAGCCTGAACATAAGCTTGGAGGCTAGAAACAGTATGGCCAGGCCTGGTTTGGAAGTCACCTTCTAGGGGCTAGATCATGAGGTTCAAAGCAGGGAGAGTATGGGGCTGAGGCTGGAGAGGCCTGCAGGGGTGAGATCACAGCTGAGTGTAGGGAGCTAGGCCCTTATCCCATGGGTAATGGGGAATCATGGAAGGTTTCAGCTGAAAGGGAATGACCTGGGCAGGTCTGCCAATCTGACACTGTCCATGACCATCAGCACCTGATGTATCTTTTCTGTGGCTCTGGGAAGGCAGGCTGCCATATGAACTGGACAGTGTCATGAGTCACTCATCTGCAAGTTTTTTGGGGTGAGGGGGAGGGAGAAGACTTCCAAGCTAGAGACCTGGAATTGGATCCCTCCCTGAGTTCTGGCAAGGACTCAACCTGCCCAAGCTTCAGTTACCGCGTCTGTAGAATGGGAGCGCTCTGCAATCTAATACTGATGGCTGAGTGGAGAGAGTGAGGGAGTCTATATTGGAAACAGGCAGTGCAGTGTGGGGGAGGGGATGGCTGGATCTCATTCTGAGATTGCTACTGGGGGAGCCAGAGCCTGGTCTCCCGGCGCGGGCCCTGGCCGCCATCCCCACTGCTGCCTGAGCAGCTATCTGACATCCCTGCGTGAGGTCTGATAACAGCCCTGGGAGCTATCTCCACCATAAACAGTCAGGTTTCTCTTACTGATCTGGTGCCTCTGTGCTGTGTGCCCCTTGGCCCACCGGACCTCTGGCCACAGTGCAGGGGTGGAGAAGAGGGGTCTGCCCAGATTCCTGCAGGCCTCACCGTTGTGCAAGGCGGTCTGATTCCAAACAAACTGTAAACCTACCGCCTCCCTGGCCATTCCAAGCATTCTGGCCAGCAGGTGGCCAGACTGGCACTGCTAAGGACAGTCAGGGCCCAGGTCACAGGCCAGGGGTAAATCTAGCTCACAATGTCTGGGTCTGGCATAGCTAGGTCCCTGGCAGGACGGAAAGAGCTCTGGGCAGAGTCAGGCATCCTAGGTTCTAGTCCTAATTCTCCCCACCAATTTACTGTGTGACCTGGGGCAAGTTCCTTCCCTTCTCTGAGCCTTAGTCACCTTGGCTGAGCCTGAGGAGTTTGGTGATGATGATCCAGGATGCCTTCTCTCCTGGCATCCTGGGAATCTGAGTTGTTGTGAACTAGAGGTCCTAGAGACATTGTATAGCCTTTCCCCAGACTCTGGACAAGGAGCACACCCACCCCTCTTCATTCATGTAGGATCAACTTCAACTGCAAAAAGCAAAACACAGGCAGGAGACGAATTCTGTTTGGTTGAACAGTGTATGTATGAGTAGGGATAAGCTGACCAGATGTTCTGCTTTGAAGAGGACAGAAAACAACATTACTGTCCCATTTCAAATGGTACGTGGGGTCAGCGTAGTCTCACTGGGCTACATTCAAGGTGTCAGTAGGCTGACGGTCCGTACTGTTTGAAATGGGACTGTACATTTAAAATGGGACAACTGGTGAGCCTAAATAGGGAAGACCTTCTGGCATCTGACCTGAAAGTTTCCAGGTGCTGCTTCATTCATGATATGATGCATTCTTTCCTTTGATGAACTTGAAGAATGGCTTCATTCATTCATTCTTCATTCATCTGGTTAACAAATATTAGGGGGCATCTACAATACACCAGGCAATAGTTCCAGGACCTGGGATTCACTGGTGAACTTGATGAACAGGATCCTGGTTCTAAGTGGAGCTCATAGGCTGGCCTGGCCCTATGAGCTCCCGAGCAGCTGGACTATATAGCAAACCTACGTGTAGTGTCGGAAGGTAAGGCCCGAGAGCCCTGAGACCCAGTAGGAAACCCCGCCCCCCCCCCGCCCCCCGCCACTGAAAGGGAAGTGGAGGAGAGAGCAAAGAGCCCCTGTCCCAGGGAGCCCCCAGCCCCTTTCTCTGAAACCAGTAGGGAAGCCAGCCTACCCCTCGGGGCCCCACAGAAGCTGGTGTCAGCAGGCCAGAGCCCGGCCCTGCCCTGGAGAGTTCTGAGTGAGGCTAGCCTGCAGCGCTCAAGGACAGGCACTGTTCAGGGAGAAAAGGTCGGAGCATCGAGGTCTCACAGCCCTTTGGGTCTGGGGGAATTGCCTGTGCAAGTGATCAGTCCCCAGGTAAGACTCTGGGCCCTCCTGGAACCTGGGAGGGTGGAAAGGGGCAGCCTAGACTGGTGCCAGAGGAGTAGCTGACCCCTGGATGTCCCCACAGCACCAGCCTGCCCTTACACCTCGCAAGGCCAGGGTAGTACCAAAGCATGGATCCACTCAGCGGGGCTTAGTCCACAGTGGGGTACCTTTAACAGGGGTCATGGGCACCTGGACACGCCCACCCACCCTCGATGCCCAGGGCCAACGTGACCACCCCTCTCCCCGCCTTCCAGGCCTCCAGGGAAGGGGCAGAGGCCCAGGACAGGCACTTTGCTCTGCTTCCCCCTCGGCTCCTTGCACCAGGCTCTGGAAAGGGTCCAAATGGTGGTCACTGGCAGCCCTGCTTCTTCTTGTCTGTCCCCTCCCTGTCACTTCTCTTTCATGATCTCCGTTTTATTGGGCCCTGCTAAGCAAGGCTCCTTAAGTAGTTCTAGACAGTATGTTTAGTATTCAAACTAGTTAATCGAGTTTAGTATTCCAAGTCAATGTTAGTTGAACTGAATTTTCTCTCAGGGAAACGAAGTTCCAGAAAGAGGACAAGGACTTGCCCCAGCTCCTATGTCCAGCCAGGCTGAGCTGGGACCAGAACCCGGGTTTCCTCAGGCTCCCGGGCTGGCTGCCTCTAGGGCTTGCTCTAAAACGCTAGGCAGCACCAGCTGCATAATTTGTGGGGTCCACTGCAAAATGAAAATGCCACTCCACCTGTTCAAAATTATTAAAAATTTCAAGACGGTGACAGACAGTAGAGCATCCGACCACGTAGGCGGCCCTTCTACACGCGGACTCTTGTACAAGGGCATAGCTCACATGTCCCCAGAGCCTGCCCATACCCTAGGAATGAGGAAAGAGGAGAGGGGACCCCAGCCAGATCACCCTTGGGAGGTGAGAGGACGTGAGCATCATCGCTGGAGGGGTCTCTGAGCCAACCAAGGCCTTCCTATTTCAAAGATGAGTGAAAGCTGCAGTTTGGGGATCTCGCTTGCACAGAGGGTCAGTGGGATACAGTGCTGGGTCTCCCAAAGTTGGGGGGAGGCAGATGCAGCGGTGTGTCTTTATTCTGCCTTAAATATCCCCCACTGGAGAGTTCTTGGGGACCTCAGGAAGGTGTGGAGGTGCAGCCACAGCCAACAGCAGAGGCTCCAGGCCGAGTGTTGAGGGAGGAGCTGGGGGTGGAGGCTGCCCGAGGAGGCAGCTCCTACCACCTTATGCAAGAGGGAGAACAAAGGGGCTTTGCTGGGAGGTATTATCAGATTAAGTGCCTGGGTCCGAGACAAACTCTGCAAGCCCCTTGGGACCTGAATTAGCAGCAGCTACTGAAAGGGGGGTGGGAATTAAAGCTCCTGGCCCTCTCACAGAGGTCCCCACCCCCTTGGAGCCTCCTCACAGAGCTAATCTGCTGCTTTGCTCTGAGTTCCTGCCTGGGGCCCGTGGGAAGGGCTGGTCCCTTCCACTTAGAGGGGACTGGAGCCTTCCTGGGGAAGGAGCTGTCTGACCCCTGACCCCCTGACCCCTGGGGCACAATCTCTGAGCAGGCTGGGTGGCCCAATTTGGGCTGAATGCAGACACTTTTGGCTGAACTACGGGTTTGAGGGGAAATCACTACCCCTCTCTGGGCCTCCCCTTCCTGCTGATAAAGTGGGAATTTGGGACTGTGGACGCAATGGCTATCCCAGGGGTCCTTGAGCTAGTTCCAACAGGCATCATCACAAAAGCCACTTCTCAGCCACCTGGTGCCTCATGGACAGGAGCGTCCCCAGCATAGGAGGGACTTTGGAATCTCAGACTGATGGGTGTCTGATTGGTTAAAAAAAAAACAAAAACAAAAACAAAATGAGAAGGTGTTTGAAGTTCCATGATCTGGTCCCCACTGGCCTTCCCTCTTTCCCTCCTTACTACTTCCCATGTCATAACTCGGGGTGCAGCAGTAGCAAGGTGCACGCAGTCGCTGTTTGCTCCTGCTGTCCCCACTCTGCAATTTCCTTTCCTGGCTTACTCATTTCTCAAGGCCCAGCTCTGCGAGCACCTCCTGGAAGCCCCACTACTGCCCCTCCTCCTGTCTCTCAGTGCGCTTACTAACAGTCTTCTCTGGGTCTGTGTCTCTTGTTTCCAGGAGAATGCTGGCTCCTTGAGAGCTGGGGCATAGCAGGTGCCTGGGTGACACCAGACCTCAGCCACTTGTGTGCAGCACCTGGATGCATGGTGACCTGCACATCTCCTGAGCTCATAGTGCTCAGAGGGGACCAAGATGACACAACACCACAATTACAGAATCGCCTGTGTGTGGAGGGCAGCGGAGAGAATTATAGGGTGCCAGGAAAGCCTCTATAAGTCAAGGCTTCCAGAGGTGAGACCTCTGGAGAAGCCAAGAAGGACGAGAAGAGCATTCCAGGCAGAGCGAACCCAAGGTGTGGGGCCTCAGAGGACAAGAGCTGGGGGCAGCAGGAGAGAGTGGGAGACACGGCTGGGCTGGTCCGGCCAGGCCTCAGAGGCTGTGAGGGGATTTGAGACCTTATCCAGAGAGCCATGCAAAGCTATTAAGGGGTTTTAGGCAGGCGAGTGAGGAGGTGATGAGATTTGCATTTCTAAAAGATCACTTTCACTGCTCTGTGGAGAGTGGATTAGGAGGGACAAGAGGCTATTGCTGTGTGAGAGGGGACCAAGAGGGGACGAAAAGGGGACCGGGGAACTGGAATGGACAAATTGAGAGATTGAGGGTGGGAAACTGACAGAAGTTGGAGGTTGGCCAGATTTGTAGGGAGAGGGAGGAGGCAAGGAGGCTCCATGCTTCCAGCTCATCCCTCTGGCGGTCAGTGGCGCCGGGCAGGCTGCACGCGCCTGCGTATTGTATTGTTGTGTTAGCTGTGGCGTGGAGTGTGGATGCTGGAGCCAACCTCGCCCCCTCAGAGCCACCCCACGGGGCAGGACTGTGGGGCCAGGTTGCAGCCACCCAGCTGGTCTCCACTGTTAGTGTGCCAGTCAACCCATGCATACGGGTAGGAGGACACAAAGCCACGTGGATGTGCACATTACATACATGTACAGATGCCCTTAGACTCACAGATATACAAGGGCTGTCGGGGAAAAATCCAGCCATTGTCAATATAACGAGAGTGGTTACATGGCTGGATAATTTCTGGACAGCCCTCATATTCACAGCACCCTGAGACCCAGATTTACACAGAGGCAGCCCCCTGGCATGCACCTATTTACGTGTGTAAATAGATCTATTAATGATAAAAATCACCAACATTTATTGGGTGCTTGGTATGTGCCAGGAATTATTTTAAACACTTCATATCCCATAGAGATAATACACTCACAGTATGTGTGTACATGGAGGCACTTAAATAATTACGCAGAGCACGCTTTGGTGTAAATGTATGCACATTTATTACAAAGGTGCACACCGCTGCAGAGGTATCTTCAAGTGCACACACGTGCCCTCCCATATGTAGAGCACACATTCAGTTCGCACACGTACACTATGGTACACGCTTGCACACACATCACACCCTTGGGTACACATGCGCACATATGCACTACCCACAAGCAGAAACTCTTCTGCCCTTGCTCACACCGAGCAATTTATGACCTTCCCAGCTCATGTCCGGACTTCCATTAACATTAATGAGGTGATGTCGCCCACGTGTTCGGAAACCCATGTCCTGAAGGGTGGGGGTGAGGGGTGCAGGCAAGCGGGAGAAAACAGGGAGGCCATGGTCACAGAGGAACAGCTAATTATCCGGCTCACCAAGGTTTGATTGTTTTTCCCACGGCTCCCCACACTGTCCCCAGAGCAAGGCCGGGTTCTGGCTGCTCCACAGGGTGTCAGGGCAGGGAGCTGGAGTAGGGAAGGGGAAAGAGATCAGAGGGCGCAGAGAAAAGTGGGGGATGGGACCGTGACTGACCCCAACTTCAGTGCTATCCCTGCCCTTTCATCATATATCCTCTTGGCCTGGTGCTCTCTGCAGTTTCCTGAAACTGTTCGGAATTCCTAAAGGTCTGTGTGTCTGGGGCCCTTTCCTCCCCACAGTGAACCTCGTATCAGAGTCAAATTCAACATCTTCATTTCAGGAACTTTTATTTGCTCACACGGGGACATAACAGGAGTCCCACCCACATCTTACCACCTTGATATCTAGCACAGGACACAGCCACACCGTGCACAGCGGTCGTTGCTCCCTTCTGCCCTTCGTTCTCAGAACCAGCAGTTAGGGACCATGAGATAGTTTTCTGCAGTTCAGCTTCCTAAAGGTACCTCGATCCGTAAAACACCTTTTCCAAGCGGAAGTGAGTGTGGGCTTCCCACGAACTCCTTGGTCTGAGAACTGCCTCCTAAGCCTTTGGGGCATCATAATAATAGGAATGGGGAATTACAATAATTTAAATGCAATAAATGCAAGTGAACTTTGCCCACCTCTTACCTGCTTGCAAAGGTGTCTTTCACATCCTTGATTCATCTGAGGTTCGTAACAGTCCTGTGAAGTTAGCAGGACAGGTCCAGTGATCCCCATTTCGCTGATGGGGAAACAGGCTGAGCGAGGAGAGGCTTGCCCATGGTCATGTGACTGAAGAGGGGGACAGGGCTGAGATGTGAATCTTTCAAGACACTTCTCTGTGAATCACCACACGTTCTCCTTTATTTGTTTGTGGAAACGCCTCTCAAAGCACACAACAAATTAGACTTCATGTGCTTCCAGGGAACTTTGTTAAAGCGAATTATCTGAGATGCCTGGAGAGGTCCCAGGGTAGAAGGTGGAGGGTGTGGTCCCCAGCCACAGATTAGGGTCATGGACCCAGGTGCTGGGAGGAACCTGGGTGGCCATCTTGTTTATTCATGTGTCACTTCATAGATGGGGACATCAAGGCCTTCTTCAACCCAGATGGCCCTAGGATCAAAGACCAGAAGGCTGGAAGGGGCCCCAAGAGCCCTGGATGAATACTGACTGCTTCTACGCGTGTCCACCTCAGGGATTATCAGCTCGGTTTTACAAACAAGGAAACTGGAACCCGGACAAGTCATTAGGGCAACAATATTTATTGAATATCTATTATTATATTATTAAACCCTGAGCTCAGTACTCGATATGGGGAGGGCCAAATGGGCACTGTTCTCAAGGAGATTTCAGTCTGATGGGGAGAAAAGAGTTTGGGACTTGGGATTGCAGAGTCCGGGTCTGAGTTCCAGCTTAGGGGGTCATTTGTTTTCATATGACCTTGTGGAAAAGTCACTTTAATGTCTCTGAGCATCAGTATTCTCATCTTTAGAATGGGCGTGCTCCTACATTCCTTCAAAGCTGTCATTACAAGTAGATATATGAGTCTACAATGCCCGTCCCCGTGCCCCTCACAAACACGAGGCTCACCTGATGTGTTCTTCCTGTCTCAATTGCCAGACCCTTCCCTGCCTCATTTCTCCCCCGTCCCTCTCTTCTGATCACTCCCTCATGATTGACCACCTCTTTTGGAAACACCTGAACTCTTGGCCCAACTTTGTCACCTCCCCCACCCCATCCCCAGCCCTAGCTTAAACAGGAATGGGGACCCTCTTATGAAGGATGCTGAGCAGCATGGGGGGCACTGGGAGCAATAGCTCTTCCCTGCCACCTCTTACTTCAACCCTTTCCCACCCCAGAGAGACAAGGAGACCCACAGACATGTCCTTCCCGGCTTCCTTGGTCCAGGACCCTGCTTCCCCACCCACAAGATTCACTTCATTCAGTCAGGGGCTTTCGATGCTGGTGGGGAAACCAAAGCCCTGTCCCAGTGCCCTTGAGGGACACATCTAGAGACCCGAAAGCCCCACTGTTGTGTGCTGGTTTAACACATTTCAAATCCACTTGTTTAAGGCTTAAGTGAAATTGTTTTCATACACTTGGTTATGACAAAGACCAAAAAAAGTGGCTTTGATATACGTATGAGATAAGTTGTGTGAGGATGTCATCATTCCACATGTTGTCGTTGATTAAGCAGTCAGCAGCTCACCTGCTAAGGGGTCCCACTCAGGGCTTATCAGTAAGAACACGTGGGAAAGCATTGAAGGTGAGGGGACCTTCAGACTGTAATTACTGAGGTCTATTGGAGAGCTTCGGTTTGGGCCAGGAGATGTCAGGCATTTAGCTCCTGCCATGGCCAAGGTGACTCTTTGGTCAGCAGTGGCGTCACGAAGGAAGTCAGCCCATCAGCCAATGCCAGCAATTTCCTTCCCTAGCAACACGCCCTAGGAACAGGGCGCTTACTTTTGCACTGGCAGCTGGAAATCAACTTGTTGGTTGGTCATCTCTCTTAAGTGCCTCCTGATATATAAAAAGTTACACCTCATATTAAATTTGAAGTTTATTCTTTTACCGTCCCTTCCAAGGACTACGTAAATGCAGATATTTTGTGGTATGTCGTGACACAATAGGGCATGTATTTTTCAACAGTTATCACATGACACCACACTTATCAATGAAATATGTAGTCTTGCCTGATTGCAAACACTGTGTAGTGAATACCACCTGATTGTAGGAACGAGACAGAGGCTGAGAAAGGGGACTCCCTGCACTGGAGAAAGGTCCCGAGTGCGATCGGTCGTTAAACAGGTAGGTTGTTACGTGAGGAGTGGCTTATGTTATTCCTTTATCTGGCTTTCTACGAGATATTATCCTGTAGGCTACTGGCTTATAAATGACTAATTCCCACAGGGAACCCGTGCTAAATAAATTGCTGGCAAAGAAGGAACCAGTCTCTGAGTATAGCTGCCTCCCCAAAACTAAATAAAACACCCTATGAGGAGGGTCTTAAAAGCCCCGTCCCCAGGGGATATTTGCTCCCCTCTCAGCCCTGCAGCTCAGCCCTGCCAGGTGAGGATGAGGGTGAGCAGCCGTGACAGGACTCTCTAGTTGAACAGAGAGTGGCCCCTGGGAAGGTCTGTCTGCTAGGGTTCTGCAGAACCTGGGTGGCCTCCCCCTTTCTGTTCGGCCTGGATGAGGTTGAGCACCCAGGTGGGGATAAGGACTCCTGGGTCCCTGTCCCTGCTGTGCCACCGCCTCCAGCCTTGGCCCTGCTCTTCGGACTTCAGTCTCCTTTTCTGTAAAATGAGTGAATAACCCCTGACCCCACAAGCCTACCCAAATTGGTATGTTATGGGCATCTCACAAGACTGTGAATGACAAACACTTAAGTGCCTGCAGTGCCACTCAGATGGAACTGGGGGTCCTTGTGGGGACTTGGACAGGGCTGTGGGCTTTAGGCTAGACCACAGTGTGTTCTTGGTGGACAGAAAGACTGCCAACACCAAAGGGCCATGCTCCACTGGCCCTGCCCTCCTGCAGCCTTAAGCTGGAAAAATGCCTGCGACACAAAAGCCAGAGATGCCGCAGAGTTCTTTTTGGGGGGCAATATCTGGCCAAAGCCAACATGGAGGGTGTGCTGGCTGCCTGGGCACCCTGGTCCAACACCTGGGCTCAGCAGGGTCCTGGCAGCTTGTTCCCTTGGGAAGGTGGCCTGGCAGGAATGTCATTGTGTCCCAGGTTAAGGGCCTGGCTTGTCCAGGGGCACCTGAGGGACTGGGGAGTAGGGGAGGCCTAGAGACAGGTTGGGAGAGGACTGGCCAGGAATGTGAGCAGAGAGAGTAGAACGGGAGAGCAAACAGTGGAAGGAGCAGCGGGTGGGCCACGGGGAGTGGAAATGTGGATGCGATGTGTGTGTGTGTGTGTGTGTGCGCGTGTGTGCGTGTGCGTGCGTGCATGCGTGTGTGTGCATGTGTGTGTGCGTGTGTGGGAGGGGGCGGGGGGCCTGGCGGCATGATTGGAGGTGACGGCAGGGGCCCAGTGACTGGTTCCCAGGTTAGAATTTCACTCTGGGCTGTGAACCTGTCCCCCCAGCACTGTAGGCTGTGATTTCCCCAGCATTTCAGCAGCAGGAGGACTGGGGTGGGGCTGGGAAGGAGTCCCGGGAGCTGAGGTTCCTCTCCTGACCCCGCCAAGCCAGGCCTCTATGCTTTCTCAAGAGTCTCACAGTAACAGCCCTCGATCTTCCAGGGAGAGCTGGGCTCTGTGCCCTTTCTACCTAGGGCTAAGGAGCGCTTCCCAGACAAGGGCCTGGAGTGCTTACATGTGCTTATAAAATCAGGGGCACAGGGTCACCTGGTTAAGAAGCCTGTTCGTTTCCATTCTGCCTCCTTGCGGTATGACCGCCTGAAGGCAGACACCCTCCGACACTGAGACCTCAGGTCTCTATTCGTACAATGGGGATAGAATAACCTCTGCCCATCACTGCCGGGGCGTGGGGCCAAGGGGACTGGTGTGGGCCTCTGGAAGAAGCTGATAGAGCCCCAGAGGTGGTCTTTGTGGATGAGAGGGTGGCACTTTGGCAGGACTGAGAAGGAGGGGGAGAGATGTGGAGCTCACGAGCACCTCCTTGGTCCAACTCATTTAACAATAAGCACGTGATTTAATGTGGCCAGTAAATCCTTTTCCGCCTGGGCTTTGCAGCTACTGCACGGCAGGCTCATAATTCAGTTTTAAACAAGTCTAGGATTAGGGCTGCAGCTGCGAGATGCCGGGGGTGTCAGTATGTGTGTGGGTTGGGGGAGGGGGTGCATCTGGCTTAGTGAGACTGCCACACTGCCTCCCATGTAGGGGCTGGGGGGTGTCTGTGGGACTAGATGGAAGAAGGCCTGGAAACTATCTCAAGAGAAAGCCTCATGGCCTTGGGAAGATTAGGGCCTTGCAGAGGACTTCCCGGAACCACAGAGCCTCAGGCTCGGAGAGACCCTAGGCCCCCATCCTGCCACCAGGTCTTGGGTTGCAACAAGCAACTTTGGAAAGGCGGAGGGGGGCAGTCTGCATCAGTCATCATTGGTCTCAGCTTTCACGTGTTGGATTTATTTGAAGCAGAGCCTCCTTCTCAATTCCCATGAGGTTTTTGCTTATGTTTTAGTTTTCTAGAACATGAGGTTTGGAGATGGACTCTGAAACCCCAGCTCAGAGATGAGGATGAAAGTGGGAGCTGTGGGGACAGACTTCAAGCCCAGTCTGTGCTCCATAGGACAGACTTCAAGGCTGTCCTTGGAGCACAGGCTGGGTTTCTGCGGGGGTATCCTCAACAGGCAAGATTAATATTAATGGAGGGAACAAGTATGACAAAACTACTCAGAGCCCCAAACTTTATAGCAATCACAGCGCTGCCCTGGGAAGGAAGGAAGGAAGGAAGCTGCCACGACGGGAGGAGAGCGAGTGAGGTGTGTATGACCACAAGGCCAGTTGCTAGCGAGCAGACCCGGCAGCACTGAGGGCGCAGCAGATGTATATTTAAGAGCCTGCAGAGCTATGCAGCCAGACGGCCCGGGTTTGAATCCCAGCCTCACCAGCTGTGTGGGCAAGTTACTTACCTCTCTGAAGCAGTTGATATGGGAGTTAAATAAGATGATAATCCCAGAAATATTTGTCCCATTTCCCCAAAAGGGTCTCAGAGATCCTGTAGTGCACAGAAATGGAATCTTTCCCAATGGGCTAGCTTGCTCCAAAGGCACAGTGGGGCATTTGCCCCAGGGCATGGTGGGGCATTTGCCCAGGGCACGGTGGGGCATTTGCCCCAGGGCAGGGTGGGGCATTTGCCCAGGGCATGGTGGGATGTCTGCCCTACAGACTGGGCCAACTCCCTTTTACACCAGCTAGACGGCCCGCCCTTGGCTCCCAGGACTCCCAGCACATTTTGATTTTTTTTACATTTTCCTCCCTCCACTATAGGCAGAGAGGGCCCAGAAGTTCATCCACTCCTCCGGCTTGTGTCACCAGCTGCACCTGAAGCTGCTGTCGCCCGCCTGCACCTCCCTCCCAGGCCTCTCCTTCACTAGGTTGTGCTCCTCTCCCCTCCGCCAGACCTGCTCCTCCTCTGACCTCCCTGCTCACCCATGAAGTCAGCCCAGCCACGACGGCAGCGCCCTGTTTCCGGGCAGCCATCATTTACGAGGCCGTGTCAGCCTGCCTTCCAAACCTCCCGAGTCCTCCCAAGCTCTCTTCCTCCTCGCCACAGCTGCTTCCTCTACCAGGCTCGTAGCGGGTTCTATGGCCTCTCTTCCAGCCCCAGCTCATCCCTAACAGGTTACCTGTGAGCTGCTTACAATTCACTTATGTCATGCTTTTAAAAACTCTGATGGTTCCCACCAACTGTGGGATGAAGAGCAAACTTCCCAGCGCAGAGCGAGGCCCTTTCCCCTCTGACTCCCCCTCTTCCTGCTCCCTGTGCCTTCACCCTGCGCACGTCAAGTTCTCCTACCTCTGTGCCCTGGCAGAAGCTTTTGCCCTGCCTAGAATTCTTTCCTCCTCTTCTCCAGCCCATGGAGTGCAGCCTTGCTGGAACCTCCATCACTCCTTCAGGCTCTTTCTAACCCGAAAACCTTCCGGTATTCCTGCGAGGCCTCTGAAATCCAGTCCTGATGGGCCAGGGGTCGCCTTGGGCCTCTGAGGCTCTCCTGGTGGAGACGGTTGGCTACAGGGCTATCTCCATGGGATGTGAGCAGTGCAGAGGGAGCCAACGCGGGCTGGAGCAGCCCGGGAATTGCTGTGGCAGAGCTGCCTGAAGGGAAGAGGCTGAGGCTGCAAGAGAAGGGTAACCTGCCTGGATCGCTGGCCACAGATGGAGGGTCAAACGGTGGTCTAGTGACACAGCCACAAGGGCCTCTCTCTCCTCCCATTTTCAGGTGCTTCCCACAGGCTTCATTCAACCAGCAGCCAGAGGGCAGGGGAGCCGGGTGCTAGAGTCCTTGGGAGTCAGCCTCCCCCCACAGAGAAGGGTGGAAAAATGGGCCTGGAGAGAACAGCTGTCATGGGCCCCAGCTTCAGGTGTGGTTGCCTTGGTGCCCTGGCCCCACCCCACCTCCCCAGCAATATGTCCCCCACAGCCTCCCTGGCTCCAGCTAACCAGAGCTGCGAACCAGCAAGGCCACAACTTGCCACCTCTGAGATGCCGCTCCCTGGGCCTGGAAAGCCCTTCCTCAGCTTTCTGTCCTTTCTGAGCCCTGATCATCCTTGGACCCTCAGCTGAGTATCACCTCTGTCCCCAGGCCCTGAGTCTGCACTCCCAAGGCTCCCTGGGCCCCCCTCCACCCAGCACTTAGCTCTCCACTTTGTCCGGGTCTCTTCATTCACCTTGAGGGCCAGGACTGTGTTTCAAAGAGCACATTTCCTTCCCAACACTGGTGGGTGTTCATTTAAATGCTTATTAAATTGAATGCTAGCACACAGAGGTTATTTGTTAAGTTGCTATCTCCCCAAGATCACCATCTCCTTGAGAACAGGAACCAAGTCTAACTTTGCTCAGTGGCCGCTCGTATCTGACAGAGTGACTTTACCCGCATGAATGAATAAATACGTGAGAGGCCACGCAGACAGTAAGGGTGGGGTACATAAACCACGTGTGACGGGAGTCCAGAGGAGAGCGTGCTCCTCGCTAGGGAGAAGCAAGGAGGACTGCCAAGGAGCAACTTGGGAGCTGGCATTAAAGGATGGAGTCTTGAGAGGGGTTGGGACAGGCACTGCTGCTAGGGAATGGCCTGAGCAAAGGCCCTGAGGCAGGAGGGCCCTGGACCTCCTTGGGAAGCTTGCTGGGGATGAGGAGGGTCAGGAGCTACGTGCTCCTGCCAGCCTCTCAGCTTTCTGCCTTTTGCCCTTTGCCGTCTTCCCTTCTTCTCTCTTCCCATTTCTGCCCCTCCTCCTCCAAGGGTCCTACAGATGGATCTGCCCCTCCCGGTACACTCAGGATTCCCAGTATTCCTGGCCTCTCTGGCTCAGCACAACCAGTGCCCTTCCCCCTCCCCCTGCCTGTGAGCCACACCAAGGAGCTCTGCGCAGGCTCCAGAGGTCTCTGTTCTCTCCCCACCCTGCCACCCCCCGCCCCCGATCCCTCCTCTTACGGCCTTGACTCAGAGCCTCTGGGAACTTGAGTTATGAGTTCGAGTTTGGGTAGGAGCCTACTCACCCGCTGGTGACATGCTGGGGCCGTCTGGGCCACAGGGAGCCAGACATGAAAACCACCAGCCAGTGGAGCAGGGTGGCCTGCCACAGTGTGCCAGCCTGGGTGCTCAAACTGCTCCTCCCTTCCCTCCCTTCCCTGAGGGATGTCCCCAGTGGACTGGCCGGTGGCCTGTGGCTCTGAGGGGAACATGTTTTCTGCAAGCTGTGGCTGAGGGAGGATGAACCGACTGCCCTGCCAGCTCTATGTGGGGAAGAGGGAGGTGTCCCTTGTCAGCTGGCACCCCACAGGACGCCAGCCACAGGCACGGTGACCAAGGCTCTGGCCTCTGCTCCCTACCCCACTGGTCATTTTCCCCTTGAGGCCCTTGATGGGAAAGCCAGAGCTTCCAGTACTGGGGCAGTGACCCAGGAGGGTGTTTATGGGCATGGGCTCTGGGCCCGGGAAAAGTCCGCGCACACTGGGCCCACTGAGTGCTAGGGTGCAGAGTGGCTGGCAGGCTGTCGGGGGTGGAGGGAGCACCGCCCATGGCCCTGGTGCTTGGGGCCTCTCAGGGCCCATTGGGGCTGCAGGCTTGACTGGGCTCCCTGCCATTCCTACCAAGCACCTACTCTGTGCCAGGATCCCCCCGGCCCTCAGAAGGCGTGGGGGCCAGAAAGGTCCCCACAGATCCTCGCTGGCCTCCTCCCCAGCCCTCCCCCCAACCCTCTCAGGCTATAGGGCAGGCACCCGAGGAAAAGGGTCACTCAGCATCTCCAGTGATGCAGAGAGGGACCTCCTCTGAGGAGGGCCAGGTGGAGAGGAGTGGGCCCCAGGGGGTGAGGCTTACTAGGCAGGAGGAGCACCGATGGGCTTGCTCCTCAGTGGTGGAAGGCAAAGGCAAACAGAGCTCCCTCTCACCCTCCACCACAGCCCCCGCTGCAGGGAGGGCTCTCCTTCCCCAGCTGCTGGTTTTCTTCCAGAGTAATAGAGAATCAAGACAAGGATCCTGTTTCCTTCAGACTCATTGATTTGATCCAGCCCTTCCTTAGTGTTGCTTGCTCTTTTTTCTGTTCCTTAGTTCATTTGTTCATTCATTCATTCATTCAATAAATGCATCTGAGTACCTGACAAGCACTTGCTTGGCCTTTTGCTATGCACTAGGAATCTAAAAAAGTGGGAAGTGGGAGTTCTTAAACTTTTAGGGGGAAATCTTCTTGATTAGTGATGAACAGTATACACCCCCTCTCCCAGAAAATTGCCTGTGTCACCAACCTGGGTTAAAGGTTCCTAAACGCTGTTGTCATCTTAGTGGGGTAGGCAGATGTGACACCATGAACTAAACATGGTGTGATAAATGCTAAGTAGGTTTGATTTCTGGCTTCCTAAGTCTCTTGCCTCTTTGAACCCCAGGGGGCTCATGTTTAAATGGGTTCTGATGGATGAGTAGGAGTTTGCAATGATGTCTGCTTTTTTTGTTTTGTTTTGTTTTAATGTACAAGCTCAGAGTCCATATCACCAGAGGTCAGACCTAGTGCTGAAAATCCTGCTTATCGATCATGTGAATGCTTGTCTAGCACTCTCTCTGTGCCCTGCACTGTTCTAGGCGTTTTGCATGTATCAACTCAGTCAAGGGTTATCTCCTAACCCTAGGAGACTGTTACTATAATTACCCCATTGTACAGAACAAAAAACGGAGACACAGAAAGGTAGAGCAATGTTACACAGCTGACGGGTAGCAGAGCCGGGATCTAAGCCCACTGGTCTGGCTCCAGAATCCTGGGGCGGAACCATTACTCTAGATGACTTTTCCAGAGTGGCTCTACTCTCTCACTGAGCTCTGAATTTCTAACTCCCATCCATCTTCTTGCTGATTGCTTCTGTTGGAACAAAGGACCCAGGAGGAAAAAAAAAAAATGGAAGTCTGGAAAAACATCTACTGCTTCTCCTAAAAATCCAAGTCCAAGTTTAAGCACAGAGGTGAAGGAGAAATGAGTCCTCAGAGGACCCACTGTAAGGAGTGGTAGTTCTTTTGGAGCCAAGAGAACTAGGTTTGGATTTTGGTTCTGTCCTTTACACGCCAGGCCTCCATGGCCTCATCTGTAGGTTGGGCGTGGCGATTTCACTGTCAGAGCATTCGAGCAAGTTCCTTCAAAGCCCTTTGAGGCAGCTTCCCTGTGTGCCCTGCCAAGGGCCAGCCTAATACCTGCTTCCTGCACAGACTGTGAGATCCTCTAGGGCAGAGCTAGTCTGTGTATTTCTACCAAATGTTTGTACCATCCCTGGCACAAGTGACCCTCTATAAATGCTTGATAAATGAAGAAACCAAGTGGCACCTCCCCATGCCAGGCCTTCCCCATGCCAAGAGACCTCCTTTCCTTTTCCCAGTCTGGAGGCCTCATGCTCCCCTTGTCCAGAGAATTGCAGGAGAGCAGGCAGGGCACCAGATACACATCTTTTCAGGGTCATGGAGAAGCAGCTCCCTAAGCCACCCCGGCCTCGGCTTAGCACTGACTACCCTGGCCATCAGAAAGCCTAGCAATGACCAGAGCGTGCTGAACCCCCAGACCGATCCCTGCAGCCCTCAGGGCATAGGCCGGTGGCCTGAGAGAGACCAGGTCACCTCCACGTCACACAAAGAACCTGCCAAAGTTCTAGTACACCGACCTCCCCAGCCTCCCAGAGATCTACCGGGATAGCAGGAGCCGATGTGACCAGTACCAAGGAGGGAACCAAGCCTCTATCAGAATTTTATTGTATAAATTGCATCTGATATTCTAAGCCATGAGGTCACTGGCTAGTTAAAGAGATCTTGGTGAATCCCTTTGTAAAGTGGAAGGAGAGATCCCCGAGTAGGCTGAACAGATGATTGTTTTCTTCTGGCTAGAAAACAAACGGTACTGTCCTGTTTTGAACCGTGTGCATGGTCAGCCTACCGACACCAGTGACCCTAGGCTGCCCATCCGTGCCGTTTGAAATGGGACAGTACCGTTGTTTTGTCCCATTTAAAACAGAACGTCTGCCCAGCCTAGTCAGTGGACCTTCATTCACGTGGATAAGGCAGCACGACCTTGTGGAGCATCCATTGCCCGCCAGGGTCTGAGCCAGTGCCCAAAGCAGTGCCCGCCCGACACAGTGGGGTTCAGCCAGTCATTGTTAGATGATCACCAGAAGCTCTAGAATGCTTCTCCTCCTCGGCAACTGGCAGGATCTTAGTGAGAAGAGTCAGATAAACAAAGCCCTGCGGTCCCACGGGCTTTTTTTCATCTCTGTGCTGCTGGCGGGGTGGGGGTGGGGGTGCTGGGGGCAGATGGGGGTAGGTGGCCGGTCCTCAGCCTGAAGGACCCCTAATCTGCCAGACAAAATGGGCACCCATTAGGAGAATCTAAGGATAGAGCACGGAGGCCAGAAGAGCAGAGCAGAGCACTTAAGAACTCCAGCACTAGAATTGCTTGTTCTTTAATTCATTTCTTTGGTGACCATTTATTAAGCACCTACCATGTGCCAGGCACTGTTCTAGGCTCTGGGGATATAGCAAAGAACAAGACAAATAAAAACCCCTGCCTTCATGTAGCTCACGTACCAGTAGGTAGAAATAGTAAAAAACCAAATACACATGTGCATCCTCATGTCAATAGCTATAATTGCTCTGAAGAAACATACAGCAGGGCAAGGGGGTGGAGAGTAGAGAGGAGATAGGCTATTTTATGCAGGAAGGGTAGGTAAGACTTCTCTGAAAAGGTGACATTTGAGCAGAGACCTGAGGGAGTCCATCATGTGGGTATATGGGGAAGAGCATTTTAGGCAGAAGAGCAGTGAGTGCAAAGGCCCTGAGGCAGGTATATGCTCGTTGTGTTAATGGGACAATGCTGAGGCCACTGTGGCTAGAGTAGGGTGAGGGGGTAAGTGGAGGGACTGATGTCAGAGAGGTAGCAGAGGAGCAGATCACGAGGGACCTCCTTGGTCATAGTACAGCCATGAATGAGGTGAGCAGAGGAAAGACATGATCTCACTTACACTTTAACAGGCTCACCCTGGTGATGCGTGGAGAATTCACTATACCAGGACGAGGTGAGGGTAGAAGCAGGAGACCAGTGAGGAGGCCCCACAGCAGTCCCGGTGAGAGATGATGGTGGCTTGGATAGGGTATAGCAGTGGCTATGTGAGTAGTGGACAGAATGCGGTCAGATCCCAGCTCTGCCACTTGCTTTCTGTGTGCCCCTGGGCAGATTATTTAACCTCTCTGAGCCTCTATTTGCTCATCTGGGAAACAAGGTTAGTGATAATACTCAGCTACAAACCTGGCGCCTACATCAGACATAAGCACAATGCCGGGCACATACGTGTTTGCTGCTCACTCAGTGACAACTCTTAGTCATCACTAACCCCCAGGAACCCATTGTGCTGGGAAGCACATCATCAAGGCACAGTTCAATGAGCCCGGAAAAGCTGAGATCTGAGGCATCAGCTGGCTCCGGGGGAGAAAGGTTTAAAAATGTTTAAATGTCCAGTGTCTTAGGGCTCAGATGGGCACTGTGCCACTACTGCCTGCTGCCCCACACCCTTGGGCAGAGGTGCCCCAGGCCGCCTGTTATCTGTGTTGAAGTTTCAGCTGAGGAACTGCCAGCTGCTGGGCCCAGCATCCCCCACCTCCGGCTTCCAGCTACTCCTGCAAAGTCAACAGCTCCAGGAATGATGAAGGGGAGGGGATAACAGGAGGGGACAGCCCACTGTGCTCCCTGGCAAACATGTGACCCTTGGGTTCACTGCTGGAGGTAATGATGGGGAACAATCCCAGGGAGGGGGAGGGTTAGGGGGAAACTCAGGTCTTGTGGGTGCTGGTAGCTGCAGTGCCTGCAGGACTGGTTCTCCTGGCTGTGGACAGACGATGACCGTGCTAGACAAGGGATGGCTCTAGGGGCAGCTGGGGACATTTGCCTTCCCTGGAGGACATCAGCCTGGAAGCCTGAGGTGACAGACCCACAGAGGACTTGGTCTAGCCCTGTTGCACCCTCGCATTGACTTCTATCTATTTATTCAACATACTGAAGCTGTTGTATGCCAGGGCCTGGGCTTAAAAATGTTCCTCCCACAAGGAGCATTTCTTAGAGAACGTGAGAGCAGAGAGAGGAAGTGACTTTCCCAAGGTCACACCGTGAGTTGCTGCCAAGTCCATCCAAGACTCCTGACTCTCTGTCCAGTGCTCTGACCAGCAAATGCCTCAGCTGGCCATCTCTTGGGTAGCAGAGTCCAGCCCGTGCCAGTCCCTGAGCACTCCCTCCTTAGTGAATCTGTCTGCCTCACTACCTGGGAGAAGACGAGGGCTGGGTCCAGCTCGGGGCTGCAGGAACAAGAGAAGAAGCTGGACATGGCCCCGGATTGGCTGGGCTAAGGGGCCCTGGAGCAACAGGAAGGTGGGTAGGACCTCTGGCACGCTGTGTGGCTTCAGTCCACTCGGGCTGTCTCCTTGGATCAGTTTCACCATCTTATAAATGGGCATGGGTCGCCCTGCCGACCTGTCAAGGTCATTGTGGGCAATGTGAACCTGCTTTTCTGAAGCCCGCACCGGGGCTTTAGAAAGGTCACCCGGTGGTGAGAGCAGGGATGGAGGTGAGTCCCAGATTTCCCCGAATTTCTATGCTGGGCTTCCGGCTTGTTGGCTAATAGGCCTGTCACTTCCAGTAAGTCTGAAGCTGTGGGTATGGGGGCTGGAGGGAGACCCACTCTGCCCTCTGGGAGTCTGATGGGGGAAATACAACTTCTACCTCTGGGGAGTCCCCAGGCTCACACATCTAAGGGCCCACGTTATGAAGAGTGCATCCAGGGTTCTGCAGGCCCTGTGGGCCCCCACAGTGCTTGGGAATCTGGGGTGTGAGCTGGGGGCCCACTCTGGTCTCTAGCTCAAAGGGTAAGAGACCTCTGTCTCTGTCATGAAGGCGGACCCACATAGGGGTCTCCCAGCCCCTCCCTGTCCATGGCCAGCCCTGCTCTGCCCTGAAGCCTCCTCCCACAGTGTACGTGGACCCTGCTGTGCCTTCACAACTCAGGTCCGTCAGGTCCTGGTCCTTCGGCACCAATTCCGTACGTAGTCAGGGTGGTGGCTGTGGTGGGAACCAGCGGGGACTTCCGTAAGGCCATCGCCCTCAGGGAGTGCCCCCTAGACAGCCACATGCTAGGCCACTGCTCACACACACACGTGCCAGGGCTCTCTCAAGTCCCCGTGTTGCTGCCACACTCAGAATTACGTACCAGTATGCAGCCTGGTGAAACCGCATGCTGACTGATGCCACCCGGACGGGCCAGCTGTCCCGCCTGTACGGCCTGACCCTTCCTGCTCCGTCCCAGGCCTGCCTCCCTCAGCCTCGGGCCTCAGCTGTTTCTTGGAAGGATCCCCTCCCAGCCACGGGCTCCGGTGCTGCTCCCCCAGCCCTGGGTATGCCCCGTGCCCGCGTCCCCTCCAGCCCAGCCTCCCACCTCTGGGGAGGGTGTGGGAAAAAAGCCGAGGGTCGGGGCTGGGGCCAGCAGGGCCTGGGAAACTGCCAGGTCCATGGCGCATCAGGAGGGCCTGGCTTCTGTTTGTTGACCCTGAGCTGTGGACATAGGAGAAAGCCCGACATCCCTTCCCTGGTCACCTCCCTGTCTGAGTTCTACCCTCCTCCCCCAACCCCTGGTCCTCTGTGGTCATGGGCCCTGCCCCCACCCAACTACCCAGGCTTCCCCACTTCTTGTCCACCCCACTTCAGCCCGACTCCAAGTGGGGCTTACATGTAAAAATATCCCAGCTTTTTTTTTTTTTTTGAGCTTGTTATCTACTATTTTTATCAGATGGTCCGGGCAGAGCATGGCCGAAAAAAGGGAAAATCATATAGCTCTGTTTGCCAAGCGCAATAGAAATAGCAACAGGGTGGGCTATTTTTAACAAGATGAATACCCCTGTCCTCTGAGGTCTCCCCTGGCCCCACACCAGCCTCCTTTGTCTCTCTGCCTGGACAGCAGATTTTAAAATACACCCACAGTTGCCAAACCACTAAATGCACCCAAGACAGTGACTGTAGCGCTTGGAGCCAAGGAGGACCATGGGGGGTATTTTTTTCCCCTTTCCTTTAGCTCCCTTGAAGGAAATCACACTCTTTTGTTAGAAAAAACCTTCCAGGTTGGTTTTCCGAGGCCTTTCCTGGTTGTCCCACTCCCACGGGAACAACAGAGGTTACTCTGAAACATGCGGTGGTTTGGGCAGAATGACCCCAGAGGCCTGGCATGGCCCGCAGTGGCTCCTGTGCCAGGCTGTGGCAGGGCAGGGACACCGAATGAGCCCACAGAGCCAGGGTCTGTGGAGCAAGGGTGGGAGGGCATCTGGGGTGGGTGGGGTTTGTGAGGTGGGAGGCACCGAGGGGCTCTTCCGTTGGCTGCTGTCCATGCAGGGGGCTGGCATTCCGGCCTCTGTGCCTGGCCACGACAAAGCCATAGTCTGCTGAGGGGTGAGTGGCTTCTGAGCTGCTGTGTTCACAGGGGAGAGTCAGGTTGGCCTATCACTACGGGAAATCCACCTCTCACTGCGGAGCAGTGCAAGGGGGTGGGAACTGCCCAGGAGTCAGGGGACTCGGGGAGCAAGTCATGGCCTCCCTTCCGGCCTCAGTGTCCCCCTGCGTGCCATGAGAGGTCTGGACTAGCCTGGGCTCTCTTGGGTGTGTGACTGAGAAGGGAAAAGAAAGTAGAAACAAAAGGCAACATTAATTGAGCACTTAATAGGCTGACCAGATGTCCCATTTCAAATGGGACAGAAAACGATGGTACATTTCAAATGGTATGTCCGGTCAGCCCAGTCTCACTGGACTAAATTCAAGGTGTCCGTAGGCTGACCCTACGTGCTGTTTGAAAGGGGATAGTACTGTTGTTTTCTGTCTAGCTTTAAAAGAGACTGTGGTCAGCCTATTAATCAAACACTTCACATGTATTATCTCATTTAATTTCCACCACCACCCTGTACTGCCCTTCGCTGCAGTTCACAGAGCATTTCTCTCCCCTGGGGGCTGCGTGTAAAATCCAGGGAAGGTCTTGGATCACATGCCCATCCTGGGATCAGTTGTTCTGGCCGAGGGGATGGGATTCTGGGATGGGCCTTCTCTAATCCCAGACCTTTCTTGTGGCCAAGTGCATGTGGACAGCGGTTGGCCATCCTGCTAAAACTATGAGTCATAGGGGACTGGGCTGCTCCCACTGGATGCTGATGGAGAAGGGATGGGGAGGCCGGGCAGAGAGACTGGCAGTGCCCCCTGTAGGTGGTGGAGCCAGGTACCAACTCCAGACACTCCCATCCGATGCCTTTAGAACAGGTCAGGGCAAGGGGAGCGGGGAGTGCGTCCTGGGCAGGAGTTGGTACAGAGGAGCTGGTGTAACTCGGTTCCAGTTATCACTGAGTCCCCTCCCCCCGTGCCCTGCTCTGCCTTGTCTCTAGGCCTTTGCACGCGCTGTTCTTTCTAGCAGCAATCCCCTCACCCCACACCCCTGCTTCTCCATTTCATAAACCCCCACACATTTGCCAAGACTTATCTCAACGGCCCCTCCTCTGGGAAGCCTTCCTCATTTTGCAGGCACGACAGGGACTCCGGAGCCCCTGGCATCTGCATCTACCTGGCACTTAAACTTCAGCATACGGTGACT
>PVJL010002973.1:52357-82549 GCA_004026885.1 Lyroderma lyra
AAAAAAAAAAAAAAAAAAAAAAAAAAAAAAAAAAAAAAAAAAAAAAAAAAAAAAAAAAAAAAAAAAAAAAAAAAAAAAAAAAAAAAAAAAAAAAAAAAAAAAAAAAAAAAAAAAAAAAAAAAAAAAACCAAACCAAAAATACCCCAAAACCAAAACATCTGTTGAGTGGACTGAAGGGAGAAGAGACAGGGGAATGGGTAAAGAGAAAGGAAAAGAAGGAGAGATGGTGTGGGATGGTGGGGGATGGGGGGGCGGAGAGGGGAAGGAAGGGCATTCCCAGGTCCAGGGCTCATGGGGGACAGACGGCTCAGCATGGGCCTGTCAGGAGTAGGGGGGTTCTCCCATCCCGGAGGCTCTGGCCTGAGCCACTCTCCTGGGGGCAGGAGGTGGCAGGTGTCATAGTGGGTACAGGCAACCTGCCTCTTCTGCAGTAACATCTGTCGATAGCCCACTATATGCCTGGCACTGAGCTAGGCACAGGGCCCCTCTTCTCGGCCCTAAGAACGGGGATCAGAGTAATGGGAAGCAGAGCCCTCCAGTTCACCTGCAGTCCTGGAGGAAACGCATCTGCCCATCTCTGGACCGCAGACATCTGCCCGGCCTCCCGCCTGGGGCCTTGGCGGGCATGCTTCTCAGAGGACATTGCACAGCAGAGACATCACTGGAAGCCATGAGGCCCTGTCAGTTTTGACCTGCTTGGGTCTCACCCCACAGGAAGCTCTGAGAGGAGGAGTTTGGGGCTCCTACTGAGGCTGCTTCCCCACACGCCACCCCTGCCCCAAGGAAGGATGGAGACAGGGAGAGGAAGGAGTCAGCTGATGGCTGCCGCCTAGCCTGGAAATGAATCGTCCCAGAGTTTGCTGCCGTGTCTGAATAGCTTCTTTTCTGAAAGGGGCTTGTGACAAAGGGCACATTGACGTCCTACCCCAGACAAGGAGGGCCGCCGCCCGCCCACGCGCACGGGGGAAGCCCCCAGCGGGGATTCAGACAGGGAGTCCTATCTTCTCTCTGACTCTGCCTGGTGGGCTTGGCTGGGTTCTGCTGCGCTCTGAGGCTGGGCCTGACAGGGTTTGGGCCCGGGGTGCGTGAGGTGGCAGGAGATCTCCTTGGTCGTGTCTGGGCCCCAAGTGGCCAGATGAGCTGGGGTGGAGGCCTGGGAGAGGGTGGGGCAGAGCTGGCTCACATGGGGCGCTCGGCTATGTCATTGAGAATGTGAAATGCAGCTGCCCTTTGTGGACGCTGCCTTCTCCTGGGATCCTGATGTGAGGCTCCCCAGGCCTCCGCAGGAACCCAGCCCGGGTACACTGTGTATATCTAGAGGTCAGGGTCTCCATCCTGCACGCCCAGGCCCACCCACCCCACCCCCCCGCCCCGGGGCTTCTGGCCCAGTGAGCAGCTGGGGGTGGGGGCCCTGGTGTTCACAGTTCTGGATCTGATTATGATTTTGTTTGTTCAGAAATTACTGTATTTTTTGTTGATTCAATTTAATGTGCATGTGTATGTGTGCATTTGGTTTTTTTCCACCCAAAATCTGGCTCTATGGAGCCTGATTGGTTTGCGGCCCCACCTTTAGGCCTGAAGTAATTCGTGTATTTATTCAGCAGACTTTTTATGAGCATGGCATGTGCCAAGCCATGGCTGAGAGCCAAGGGCTGCCCTAACGCGATGGGCCACCCTGTGCCCAATCCCCTTGAATGTGAGGAAGCGATGGGACATATCCTGAAGTTGCCCTTGCTGAACTCATAAGGACAAATAAATCAGGCTTGGTGGGGTGGCCTGCCAGGGTCTGCAGCCATGCCATGTCACAGGATGTTATCCAAATGCCTACCCAGGGCGAGGCACAATGTCTGCTGTGACTTGGTCCATGAGCCTACAGAATGTGTGCATGTGTGTGTACATGCATGCCTGTGCTTGTGTGTGTATGTGTGTGTATTTCTGCTTTATTAGAAGGGCTATCAAGTCAGAATTTTGACTGGGCCACTTACCCAGATGAAGATAATAATAGTATCTCCATGGCAGTTGACTTACCTTCCCTGTGCCTTGGTTTCCTCATCTGTGAAATGGAAATAACAGCCCAATTTACTTCATTGGGCCGTTGTGAGGTCAAGGCTATAAAACACTTAAGACAGTATCTTGTACATAGTAGGCACTCAAGAAATGTTAGCTATCATTATTATTATTATTACTACTACTACTATTATCACCTCAAAAGTGTCTCAGATCGAGTCCCCCAGAAGCAGACCCCGAGATGGAGAATCCCAGGGAAGTGAGTTACTGAGGGAGTGCTCCCCAGAGACACGCGAGGGCCTGGGGGAGGCGGGACAGGAGAGGAAGAGGCCACAGGTACAGGGTGCCCTCAGCCTGTCCCGCAGGGGACTCTGGAGTGTAACTTACAGCTCAGGTTGTCCCCATTGGAGGTCAGGGAGCTGGGACCTCACTCTTCTGCACCCCGGTCCTTAGTATGGGCCAGTTTGAGGGGATGAACTTCCAGGTACTCCCAGCTCTGCAAGCAAAGCAGCTCCTATACCCTGGGGCAGCCACCCAAGAAGAATGAACAGAAGGGAAGGCCATAGAAGGTGGGAGAGGTGCCTGAAAAAGAGATATGGGGGACCGGGGGGATCTGGGGGATCTGACGGGAGCACCGACAGTATCCCCCACAGATAGCTCCTGTGGGGAACAGTCGAGCAGGGCCTGTCTATGGCAATCTCGGTCTCTCTGCCTCCCCTGCCACAGGCTGCTTCTGGTCCAAGGCCAGGGTGATCCTGGGGTCTCAGAGGTTCAGAGCCTCATGTATTTGTATAGGATGGTGACTCCATCCTGCCTACTCTGGCTGTCCAAGGGCAGCACTGCCAGACACCACAGGTGTCTCTGATGCTAGTACCGGGAAGGAAGAAGCTGTGACAATGTGACAGCCACGTGCACCCCCCAGAGCCCTGCTAGACACCCTGCACCTGCCGGCTCTTCCCTGCCCCCTGCCCGGCTCTGCTGTCCATCCCACTCACACAGGCAATGCCCGAATCATGGTCCTGCAGTGTTCCCCAGGGAGATGCTTGCCTGGGCATCGGAGGGAATATCGGAGAACATTGTAGGCCAGACCCAGGTGACTTTGAAAAAAGCCCAGGTCCTCCTGGGAAGCTCCCATGGCCAAGGGGATTCAAGCAGAGGCAAGAAGGCCACCTGTTGGGGGTGATGCACCCCTCCTGAGGATGACAACAATAAGCTGTTATCATCTACTGTGTGTTGAGTCTTTACTATGCTGCAGGTGGCTCCCGTTATAGAAACCATTTTCCTTAAAACGCACCTTAACTCTGTGAGGTCAGTGTTCCCAGGTCCTCGTTTTACAGGGGAAGATTAAAGCTCAGCTCAGGTAGGCGCAGTTTCAGACTGGTGGACGCCGTCTGCCCACACTGTGCTCCCTCCGGACCCTGCAGTGGCTCCCACTCACTCGGGGCAAGCGCCCAGGACTTCACACTGGCCTCCACTCCCTGGCTGGACCTGGCCCAGGGTCCCCAAACCTCCTACCGCTCCACACTAGCTCCCACCTCGGGGCCCTTGCACTGGCTGCTCCCTCTGCCTGGCAAGCCCCTCCCCCAGTCGCTGTGTGGCTCTCCCTCACGTGCTTCAGGTCTCTGTTCCAGTGTCACCTCCTGAACACCCCAGCATTCTCTACTCCTTTTAGGCTACTTCATTATTATTAATATTTAGCAGCTCTTAGGAGGGGTGGTTAAGAAATTGGTGGAATGAAGGGGAAGAAGGGTAAAAACCAATTTATTCATTTTCCTTTTTAATATACTCCCCCTTAACCCTAATGCACATCACAGATCTTTCAATAAGTGTATTTATACCCTCAGAAGAAAATAGGTTTTGTTTTTGGCCTCAAATTGCAGCTTTAACCTCTTCGTCATCTTTAAATTTCTTCCCTCAAAGCTGTGTTTTCAGGTTTGGGAACAAATAATAATCAGATGGAGCCAGGTCCGGACTGTCGTGGGGGGCGGTTTAACATTTGGAAGCCACAGTCATGAAGAGTGGTCAGTGCAACACTGCTGTTGTGCACGGGCACATGCCCAGGCAAAAGCAGAACCCCTGTGGTCCATTTCCTGTTCTTTCCTCCTTCACAGCTTCTTTTAACTGTTTCAGCAGACTGGAATAGTACTCTTCAGTTATTGTGACACCCTTTTCCTTGTAATCAATCAGCAGGATACCCTCTATATCCCAAAACACAGCAGCCATGGTTTTCCCAGCAGATTGCAATGCCTTGGACTTCTTAGGAGGTGGCATGTCCTTTTCATGCCACTGCATGGACTCCTGCTTTGACTCGGGCTCAGAATGATGAACCCAAGTTTCATCTCCAGTGACAGTGTAGTTTAAGACTGCATCTTTGGTGTCTCTGCAGAGGTCCAAAAACTGTCGTGAACTCTCAACGTGCTGCTGTTTTTAAGGTGGCATGAGCATTCTCAGTCCTAATCTTTGCACTGACTTTTGACAATCTTTATATGCTGTTGGAGAATATTCAAAATGATTGGAGGTGATACACCAACCATTTCTGCAAGCTGCTTTTTATTTAATCTTGCATCTCTACTACAAGTTTTTCAACTTTTTTGACAATGTCTGAGGAAGTGGCCTCAACAGGATGTCCTGGATGGAGGTTGTCTTCAATAAACTCTCTGCCTTGCCTGCAAAGGTTATGCCACTTGTAAACCATGGATTTCCCAGGCAACAGTCCCTTTAAACCACTAACATAGCTTCCAAAATGGTTTGAGGTATTTTCCCTTGTTCTGTGAGGAACTTAATGACAACATGAAATTCAATTTTATCCATACTTGGGGTTTCCTTCAAGTTTGATGTGTTTCTTTAGCAATATCTGAAGAAACGTGGACACGAGTAGGCTGAAATTTGGCACATATGCTAATAATAAGTCACAATCAAACTGTGCACACTAGCATTCCCATCTCTCTGATAAGCCCCCATTCCATGAATTTCTTGACCACCCCATATATAGCAATTTGTGCATCGCCTGTCTCTTTTCACTGAAATGTAAGCCACCCCCAGAATCACAATGGCTGAGATTTTGCCTTTTGTCACTGCTAGGTCAGGTACTTGAGCGGTATGACTTGCTGTGGTGCTCGATAAATACGTGTGGAATGACTGAAGTGTGCCAAGGCTTGAATTCAAAAGCTCTAACCACCAGGTATCCTGGGGTTTGGGGAGGGTGGCTGCCAAGGTTCTGCTGAGCCCTGGAGCCAGAGGGAACGGAAGACCATGATCTTGGCAGAGTTTGGTCCCAGGCGCTCGGTCTCCTGTGCTGGTTCAGTTTAACACGGCCATGGGTAGCCTGCCTCAGGCTCTGCTCAGCCTCCTTCTCTGGGTGGCTCGGTCCCTGGCCGCCTCTCCCTCACTTCCTTCCTCTTGACTCTGGGGCTTGAGGAAAATGATCCCCTTTCTCTCTCAGCCTTGGATTCTCCCCAAGGTTTAAGTCCAGAGGAGTTTGGCAGATTCTGAGCTCCATGTCTAGAATTTCCTCCAAAAGGCCTCTTGGATCCTCTGAATGCTTGTTCACTCAAAATAGTACCCATTGAGCCTCTTCTACCTTCCAGGCACCAAGAGAGTGGGGACAGGGACCCACTTCCAGCTCTCTGGGCCACTGCTGGCCCAACCTGGCCCAGGAGGCCATATAATGGGCGGCTGAGGCAGGCGAGGCTTGGGATGCTTAGGCAGGATCCAGACCTCCCCTCCCTTTGTCCCGCCCTCTAGCTGAGAATGTGGGAGCAGGAGAGGGAACCCCAGGAAGCAGCCCCACCCAACTCTACTCCTTGGGGGAGAGAGGCAATTTCTTGGGTCAACAGGGTGGAGAGCCAGCCTTGCAAGGAGAGATAGCAAGCCAGGCATTTGGTTTAAGGGAGACCTGCCAGATGGTGTCCTCTTCCTTGAACCCAATTCTGAGAAAGCCCTCCCTCTCCAGTCTCCACTCCCCCTCCCCGCAAGCTGCTGACCTCCTTCTTCTCCCCAGATGCCTAGTGCCTGCCCAGGGCTCCTCCTCCGGGAATGCCGAGGAGCCATGGCTGCATTCTGGTCCCCCACCCCATGTCCCCTCAAGGGAGAGGTGGGCAACCTTAACCTGTGCTCTCGGAATCCAGCCACAAGCTGCCACCTGCCCGCGCCCCACGTGTACACGGGCTTCCTCATTCCAAGAACTCAAAGACGTTAGGCTTCTGTCCAGGTTTTTCCACATCTTCACTGGCTGCGGGCAATGACTCCTGGAAGGAGAAGAGAAATGAAGGCCTTCGCCAGGCCACAATTCAGTGTCACGAGTGTCTTAAGGAGGCACTCTGGGGGCCGGGCGGGGTGGGGGGGGCAGCTACTGGGAACAGGCAAACACACAAATAAAGTCTGGTGGGACCCGTATGGCAGGATATGGTAGCTGAACCTGATAAAATCTCAAAAGGTCATCAAAGTTGACCATGAACTTCCTCTCTGGGCCTCAGAATCCTAGAAGGGCCTCTGAGTGGGTGGCAGTAGGATAGGAGCCTCAAGACCTGTCCCCTTGGGGTTCCATGTACTCCTCTCAGTGGCCTTGGGGGTCCCTCACACTTCTTCCACACCCTTCCCCCCCCCCCCCCAAGAGCAGGGTTCTCACTTTCAAAGCTGAGCTGGCATTTGGCAGGTGAACGCTGTTTGGGGACTCCCCACCCCCTTGCTCCTCAGGCTCCATTCTGTGGGAGGATGCGTTCAAATCCCACACGGTGACGAGCCCAAGTATCAGGAGCCCCGGCCACGTCTGGTGGGCCTTCAGTGCACCCGCCTTGATCCAGTAATGTCTTTTCCTTGGACATTGGGGCCCCTAAGACCAACCTGACCTCAAGGGTAGAACCCAGTGGGCCTGGTCTTTGATCCCAGGCCCAGGGATAGGCGGCCTGAGTTCAAGTCTACCTCCCTCACTTTCCAATGGTGTGACCTGAGTCACACGAATTTGCCCCACTGGGCCTCAATTTCCTCCTCTGTAAGATGAGCTGGATCATAGGCCCACTTCATGGAATTGTGGTGACTTTAGCTGCGATAATCCATGGAAAACCCTTCAAACAGTGCCAGGTACATATTAGGTGCTCAATAAATGCCACCTGTTGCATTCCTGTCACCTCCTGGCATTCCTTCCTGAGCTCTGAAGGATTTTGGGATTGGGGCCAGCCAGGCCTTTTTCCCAAGATGACCTGATCCCTTAGGAGACGCAAAAGGAGAAGGGGGCCCTCACAGCTGCCTCCAGGCCCCTGGGGGTTGTGGCCACTCGGAAAGCCCCGACTCACCACACTGTTTGGATTGGGTTTCTATTCCCAACACCGGTGAGAAGCCTGCTATTTATGGGCCCCCATCCCACCCCCCAGACGGCCAGACAGTGCGTGGGCTGGGGACCACATGGCTGGCAGCCCGCTACCCCCACCCCACCCGGCACTATGACCGGGGCACGTTTCACACGATGGTTACCCTGCCGGCTGGCAGTGGCTCTCCCAGCGGTCTGCCCCCACCCCCCACCCCGGGGCTGGAGGGAGGAGCAGAGATGGAGGAGACCCAAGGGGTCACCAGTCTATTCATCCTGGCCTCTAGCTTCTAGAAAGTCTCTGAGGAGAGGCGGGTTCTTGGGGACACTAAGGATGATACACACCCCTTTCCATTGCCACCCTTACAGTGACACACACCTCACATAGTGGTTAGTGTGGTTAAAACATGGGCTCTGCAGTTAGATTGCCTGGGTTCAGGGCCTGGTTAGGGGTGACCTTGGGGAATCCCTGAACCCCTTTGTGCTTCAGTTTTCTCAGTGGTAAGAAGGAACTGGTGCTAGTGCCTGTCTTCAAGGTCATCACGAGGGTTAAAGAGATTGATATTGGTCAAGTGCTTAGCACCAAGCTGGACACATAGCGAAGCACTCAGTCAAAGGTGGTGTTCTGGTACCTCCAGGGCCTGGTGCAGGGTGGCAACCTTGGCCTTTGTCACATGAATCTTGTTCTCAGATGAGGCAGGATTGCTGTCCCTCTGCGGATGGAGAAGCTGAGCCCCCAGTGGGGGGAGTGACCTCTCTAAGAGCACAGGGGGGGGAATCTCGGGGTTCTCCCTACCCGCAGGCTGCCTCTTGACCTTTAACCACGGGGGTCCGCTCCCTACCCCTCACTGAATAGATAAGGAGCTCTGTGGCCAATCCCGGCAAGAGAAGGCAGGGACCCTGACAGGTGCGTGTCCAGCAGGAGGCCTCCGAGCCTGTGCCCGGGGCCTGCCTGCCCCAGGGCTGGTGCCCCCCGCCTGCCCACTCAGGACAGGGGCTATTTTTAGCCTGTGGCGTTTGCCTGTGGCGGGGGATATTTGCAAAGGGTCAGTCTGGTGCTGTCCCTCGGCTTCCAAGTGGAAACGGTTCTCAGCTGTGCAGCTGACTGGCTGAGAGCAATGGGGCTTTGGCGAGCTTTTCCCCTTCTTTACAAAATGTGGCCATTTCTCCTTCTCATCCACCCTCTTGCCAAGCCCACAGCTTCTGTTCCTGGCTCCCCGCCGCCAAGATGGTGACAGCCTTCCCAGGTCTGGTGGGATGAGCAAATCCCGCAAAGTGTGGTTTCCTGGTCCTGGCTGGCAACTTCCCTCTGCTAATAAACCTGTGGCTAACCATCCATGGCCTATGCTCCGTGGGTTAGAGCACCGCGCCAATGAGGCCAAGGTCAAGCTCGGCCTCAGCCGGGCCGGCATCACGGGAAGGCGCTCTCCGTCCCACAGCCTCAGCCTGCAGCCCTTGCCTGTGCAGCTGGGACTGGGGGGCAGGCCTGGGGAGGGCTGTGGGCCGGTGAGAGTGTGGGCATCCCTGTGCCCCCAGCCCCCAAGAGGGCCTGAGCTGGTCCACCTGCCTGTTGCTGTGCAAGGCATGGAGCTGAGCACTTTCTTACATGCAAGGCTGGCACGTTATTTGGTGGGAAAACACTGGCGAGCAAGAAAATGCCAGGCAGGTGGGCACGAGGCCACTGAGCTGGTCTTCTGAGGCGTTCGGGGAGGCCCCTGGAGAAGCAGCAGTGTGGTGGTGAGAACAGACGGCGGTTCGAATCTGTGACAGGACACTTGGTGACACGTAGTTACGTGACCACACCATGCCTCAGTGTCCCCATCTGTACAATGGGGATGGTCTTAGGCCTCTTATGAGGATGAAGTGACCTATGACCTAAGTCTCGATAGCACGTAGACTATAACTGCTCTGTAAGTGTCAGCGCTTGTTTTATAGTCACCTCAGCCCCCAACACCTGTTCTGAGGCATCCGCAGCCTTCATCTCTGCTCGCACGCCTCCACCCCCGCTCCTTACAGACACCTTCCCCCGTACCAACCCGAGCCTTCTCTGGGCCCACAGCTCTCGTGCTGTTGAAGCCCAGGTCACGGGCATGACACCCCACCTCGCCCCTCTGAGAAGCCAGGTGCTGGTACCGCAACCCCTGCCAGAAAGAAGCCTAGTGTCCTGAGAACAGGCTGTCACCAGGCAGGTGCCCTCTTCTGCTCCTGTGGCTCCTGCCCAGGAGGGCGCGGCCACTGAGCTCAGGTCTATAAATAAGGTATCTGGGAGGGACGGCTTTAATTTGCACTTTACCTATTGGTGTTTACTTTGCTATTTCCAATATGGTAATTTAATTCTGTAGGGCGCCTGGCTGGGGGGGGTACCTGGGGCGTGCGGTTACCTGACCGCACCGGGAGTCACTCCTATGTCCCTGTGCAACTCTGAACACAGATGGCCCAGGGGCAGCCAGAGCCTCCGGAGGCCCCAGGTACGGGCACGGCATGGAGGGGCTTGGCTGGACATTGAGCCCCCTCTGTACCCACGCCCACAATCCTCCCCTCTGCATGTGGCTCCTTCCCCTGTCAGCAGTGCCAGCGTCACCCCGTCCTCCTTGTCTCTCTTTGCCTTAGGCCAGGTCTCCATCTCTGCTGAGATGACCACCCTCCTCCAGGCCTTTCTGATGGCCATACAGCTAATTATGGGACAGCCTTTGAGGTTTTTCTCCCCTAGGTGCTTGCTCTGTTTTCAAATTTTTGTTTTGCCTTTCCTATGAGATTGTGGACTTCCTGAGGCCAGGGCCGTGTCTCCCCTTCAGACTGGGATCCCTGAGGGTGGAGAATGTGCTTTTCCCCCAGATCAGGGGTCTCCTAAGGTATGAGGCCACTGCTGCCCCGCGGCCTGGGGCCTCCCCAAGGGCAGAGGGTGAATTGCTCCTATTTCACTTCTTTGCTTCCTTCTCCTCTCTTTCCTTCCCACCACTCCCCAAGACCTATGTCCCTAGAACAGGCTGACCAGACGCACCGTTTGAAACGGGGCAGTACCTGTTTCAGTGCGTTTCAGTACATTGTTTGCTGCCCCGTTTCAAACGGTGCGTCTGGTCAGCCTGCCCTGGGAGGGCTTTGGCCCAGCTGCACTCCCTCTGGTCAGGTCTGGCCTTTATGGCCACCAAGAACGCGCGTGCCCCGTCCTCACTGATAGCAGCACTGGCCGGCAGGACTGCAGCGTGACTGTGACACCTTGGCCTTTGGGGACCCCGTCCTCCCTACACAAGTACCAAAAATTACATTTTCCAACTGCATTGGCATAAAGGCCAACGTATTCCTATTCTATATGCAAACATTTTCTTTGACTTAAAACATCCTTTTTTCCTCTGATCCTAAAATAAATCAAAACTTCCACGGGCCGCGAACGTCTTATGGGCTAGCCCCGTGCCTGCGGCACACAGCGGATAAGCCAGGCCTGGGCGGAGGGGCAGCCGGAGCCTGGCCTTCGCAGGCTGGGGGCCTTTCCTATCCCTTAGCTCTCACAAGCCTCGCCGAGTCCCTGCAAGGCAACGAGGGCCAGAAGGCCTGTCCCACACCACCGGCACCACTGCTCCTGGCCACAGCCACAATGGGCCCCCCCGATGGCTCCGTGCCAGGCCCTGCTGAGCACACGGTCACCTTTGTCTTATCTAATCCTCACAGCCATCCTATGAGGCAGGCTGCTGTGATTATTTCCCATTTCACAGATAAGGAAAAGGAGGCTCCGTGGGAAGAAGCGATGGAGGACCCAAAGGTCCTGGCTTCAGAAACAGGGTGAGAGGCCAGGCAAAGTGCAGGTTAGGGTCAGCCCCAGAGACTGGTTCTGCTGCTCCCGGCGCCTGAGAGGAAAGGTGGCAAGAGCCCCGTCATGACCTGCTTTCCTGCCCTACCTGTCCTCTGGCTTTCAGCAGGGACTCGGGGTGGGCGGTGCAGGGGGGCTCTCCGCACGAGGCTGGGGGTCGTGGATTCCTGCTGGGGGTGCCCTTGCCATTCCCCCTCGTCCCTCCTGCTCCATCCACCCAGTCCCAGAGGCTGCCTGGGAATCTGGGCTGGGCTGGGAGCCCGGAGGCCCCGAGGGTGGGAGATAACCTGGTAGCCCAGGGCACGAGGAGCTCGGAGTGGGGGTCGGGTCTGAGGGCCCCTGGTCAGTGATAGAGGAAGGTGCTCAGGGCTCTGCCTGCGGCGCTGCCCACCCCTGCTCTGTGGGCCCTTGGCTGTGTGATGAGAGTCACTCGCTCTTTCTTCCTCCTGCTCCTCCCTTTTTATTTTCGGCCTGGCTTTTTCAAACACCCATCTCTCCTTTTGCTTCCCAGCCTGTCCTTCACCTTCACGTCTCTGCCTGCCCCTCTCTGCCTGCCTTCTCCCGCGCCTCTTGCTGTCTCTGTACTCTTTCCTCTGCGTGTCTGTGAGCTTTCGTGCTTTTCTCACCCTGGCCACCTGTTTCTCTGCCCCCTCTGTCTCCAGGGCTTCTCCATCCCATGCCCCTTCTAACTCTCTTTGTCATTGTCCCCGTCCCATTATTCTGAGACATGACAGTGCCTGGCCCAGCAGGGACACTACGTTGCACAGAAAAATGACCCAACATGCTTTGAGGCAACGTTGGGGCACCATGCGTTTGCGGAGGGGTGGGGGAAGCGGGGGCCAGGAGCCGCCAGGTGTGGGCGCTGGCTGCTGGGAGGGGCTCCATGTCTGAGCCGTGGAAGGGCAGCAGGAAAGGGTCTGGGGGCAGACCCAGCTCTGCTTGGCTTTCCGGCTGCACATCCCCCCCAAAGCCAACCCTTTGATCCCCGGGGACATAAAAGAAGCCATCTGCATTTGTGTTTCTTACAGGTAGTGGAGCGGTGGGGGGGAGGGAGAGAAAGGGGCGGCAGCCAGCATCTGGGGGTACTGAGAGAGGCCGCACTTGGCCTCTTGGGCCCTGTGTGGGAGCCCCACCTCTGTGCTTTCTTGGCTGGGGGACCTCCCTGTCAATGGGCATGTGTAATACTGACTAACCAGCCTATTTTGAGAGCAAATAAGATGATGTATTGTAACTAAAAAGCTCAGAAAAGGGGCTTCAAGGGGTTTGGTGTGGGCCAGGACAGAGCCATTGCCCCTCTAAGAGATCCCCAGGACTTACTGTAAAAGTCTTCATTTCTCACCTCCTCCAGGAAGCCTGTTGATGAGCCCCAGTCCCCAGAGTCCCTCCCAGCCACTGAACCCTTCACTTCTTAGGTACCTTGCTCGTTCTCCCTGTCAGAATGGGTGCTGATCACCCCCCAAATCAGAGGCCGGGCTGCACCTTTACTTTCGCTTGTAGCCCCGGGGTCTGGCCCAGGTGGGGTCATTGGCTGCCCTTGGTCATAGTGACGCTCCCCTGAGGTCATGAGGAAGCTCTGATTTTCAGAGCACTTTGGCAGATGCTCTAGCACTGGGTCCTCGCGCATCCCAGTGAGGAAGGCAGGGCATGGATTAACATCCTCATTTTATAGGTGGAGAAACTGAGGTTCAGAGAGGTCAAGGAATTTGCCCAAAATGAGTTAGCAAGTGGGAGTGCTGACAGGCTGACCAGAGGTAGCGTTTTAGGCGGGACAGAAACACTGCCGCTGTCCCGGGTTCAAACAAAGGCACGTGTGGTCAGCCTCGTCTCTCTGGGCTGACTCAGGTAGGCTGACCCCGTGTACCGTGTGATGCGGGACAGGGCCGTGTTTTCTGTCCCATTTAAAACAGGACGTCTGGTCAGCCTAACTGGAAAGAAACCCAGAGCCCGTCTGCAATTCACATTTTATTATTGTAATTTTTTTTGTTAACTTTATTGGGGTGACATTGGTTAGTAAAAATGACATGGGTTCCAGGTGCACAGTTTTATACGTTGTCTATATGTTACATTGTGTGCTCGCCACCCCGAGTCAGTCCCCCTTCTCCCCTGCAATTCGCATGTTACAGTGGGGACACGGAAGAAGAGAACGACGGAAACAGCTTAACAGGGACAGGGTCCAGGTTAAAACCGAAGCCTCCTTCCAGGCTCTTTCTTCCAAACCCAAATGACTGGACCATCCCCTTGACACATATCTGGGGGACACCAGGCTTTCAGGGAGAGCTCAGAAGTCTCAGAGCTATGTCATGGGGTCCTGCCAGGTGACTTACTGGGTAAGAGCTATGTGCCCTGGGGATCCCAGGTGTGCCCTTGTGGCCCTGCCCAGAGAATAGGACACTGGTCCTGCCCACAGGTGACATGAGGCCGAGAAACGGGCTGTCCCTGTCTATTTGTCTCCTCATTTGCATGCCAGGCTGAGTGCATGACTCTGTCCTTGGCTGCCAGGAGTGGGGAGCAGCAGGAGATGAGGGCAGTGGGCTGGTCCCATGGGAGAGTCCCACGGGAGAGTCCCCCAGGCTCCCCACCCTTGACTCCACCTCCTTTCTGACAACAAGGAGTGTTTAACATGGGGTCTGAGGATTCACCCCAGGGCAAAGACCTCTTTTTAGCCACCTCGGCTCTCAAGACATATCTGAGCTCTGATATAGAATTCTCAAGAGTCCTTGATCTGGGGCTTCTACCCGCTCAGCCCTAGGACCTGAGGATTAGTGTCCCCGCCTGGGTTCTGTGTTTTGTCTACCACACCCGGCACATTTATTATGCACTGATCCATTTCCTCATTTGATTAATGAAGGATGACTGTTCCTGAGATAATCAGAATTTCCGGTGTTTCTGTACCGAGAACGTGTCAGCTAAGGGCAGAGGTTTGACGTTTGAGGTAGAAGCTGGAATTGAACAAGAGAACCGGTAGGATGGCCGGGTCAGTGTTGGAAATACTGGAAAGAGCTCGGGGTCATTCTTACTATCATCACAGACTCCTGAGAGCTTGGGTCCCCATGCTGGGGACACTTAGAGTAGTCATTGGACTCTTTGGTGGCTCACGTGGGCCACACACACACACAGAGGCACGTAGGCATGCACGTGCACATATGTGCCTCAGAAGAATCAGCAGGCTGGGCCTGGGGGGAGGTGACTTGCTTGCCAATCCAGTCTAAGGTCATCTTCTGACTCCAGGCATTGTGATTTTTCACTTGGGGCTGTTCACGTTGAGCACGAGCACAAGCTGTAAGCTGGGTGACATGTAGGGATTTACAGTCTAGTCAGGAGAGGAGATCTGTGGACTGAAATCACAAGTCAAGCAATGCATGACAGGTGCTCTGGGCAGGGGGTGAGGTCCAGAGGGGGAGCAGAATTGGGGGCCACATGGCAGACCCGTCACACTGGGATAATTTCTGGTGTGGTTGGGTCCCTTTGGGTACTTCCTTGCTAGGATAACTCTCTATGCACTGCAGGAGTGGCAAGGACCACCAGGCTCCTAGCAGCTAACTGTCTTCCAGTCTCATGTATTTTGCCTTAAACTACACTTGCAGGATTTATTTTTTGCTGGCAGATTTATCTCTGTAATTAGATTTGGCTTCAGCTGGTGTTAACAATTAGTATGCATTCCTTAAGAAGGTACCCCAACAGATGGAGGGGCTCAAGTGTGTGCCTGGAGCTGGGGAAAGCTTGCCCAAGAGACGTGACAGCCGCAGACAATCCTTGGTGTTGCCGTCTACCTGGGTAACAGAATTCACAGCATTTGGCAGGTCCTGGGAAGATGATAGGTAAAGGTGACAAAAGCTGGTAGGCCTGGCTTCCAGCTCGGGATGGAAGCTGCAGCTCATCGATTCGAAAGCCATTGGAGCTGGTCTTGTCCAACTCGTTTATAGTGGGGTCAGGACAGGAAAGGAAAGGTGAGGAGGAGACTACGTTGGTCCACTCCTTGCTGGTGTGTTCCTTCTCTTATCTGAATCTCAGTTTCTTTGTCCATAAAATGGAACACTTTGCTGCCATGAGCCCCAAGGCTCCACGATGCACCAGACCAGAACATTCCTCCCTGGCCGCTGAGGCCTCAAGAGATGGGATGGAGCCAGGGACAAGCAGCGGAAAGCCGTGGCTCCAAGACCAGGAGGCGCCTGGTCGGGGATGGGTGGAGTGGTGGGGGGCAGAGAGCAGCGAAGTTAGTGCTGTGCCCTCCACCTCAGCTATTTTTACCCTAGAACACTGGACGGCAAGAGGCCTGGCTAAAAATACCAGCAGCCCAAGCCCTGAGCATCCTTTCCCCAGAGAGGCGGGGTGAGGGCTGGCAAGGGGCGGAGTGTGGGGACCAGGAATTTGAAGGGCATGCATCCTTCTCTTTCCCGGGGGCTGGGGTGCCTCAGGGGTGACTGGAAAGGTAATCCCTCCTTTTACAGAGTCCTTCCCTCTAGGTAGCCCAAGAGTATGCTTGTTTTTGTCATTTTTCGGCAATCCCAGCCAGCCCTCTCCACACGCGTACACATCTTATTTTTCTACCCAGTGTAATCAGAGATGCTGCCATTGTTTTGGTTTCTGCTCTTTTTCACTCGTTCTTTAATAAACATTTTATGCTGCTATGTAGTCTTTACATTTGTCATTCTTAATGGCTGCATAATATTCCATCCATCCACTTTATTCTCTGATCATTGGGGGTTTGGTGGCTTCCAATTTTCCATTATTATACATAAAGCTGCCCTTGTCATTAATTATTTCTGTAAGCTAAGTGCCCAGGTCAGCGGGCACAGCTGTTTCCTGTGCCCCATTTGATGCAGCTTGCCAAACTGCTTTCCAAAGAAAGTGCAGAAGGTTTAATGTAAGGATACATCTCATCCTGGGAGCCAAGTACAGTCAGGCTGCAGGGAAACCGGAGCCGGGAGCCAACAGGAGCTCGAACAGCTGCCTCCTGCTCCCGGGGGACCTGACTTGTCTCAGCTTCTCTGCTTTCCCTGCTCCATCTCTTGTTCCCTCACTTTCTTTCTTTCTTTTTAACTTAACAGAGTTACCAGCTCTGGGCACATATCATTTTATAACCAACCACTCACACATTCTGAGGGCTCCCTTTGTCTCAGGCCCTGCACTGTGTTGATTATCTTAATTTTCAGAAGAGGGCAATCCTTCTAGGGTAGGGATTATAATTATCTCTGTTTTACAGATGGAGAAACTGAGGCATGGGAAGACGAAGTAACTTGTTCAAAGAAGCAGTCAGTAACTGGCAAGACCAGGTCCCACCTTGCTTCAAACAGGTATTCAGGACCCCACTCCACCAGTCTCCCTGGGAACCCAGAGAGCCCACTCCACCCCTGATAGCCTATCATTTCTGTGTCTCTGAGCTCAATTTCTTCTTTTTCAGGTTTGTAATTTACATACAAGTAAATGCACAACTTTAAGGATGCCTTTGATAAATGTGCACACTTATATAACTTACACTCCAATCGAGATATAGAACATTTATGTCGCCCCCAAAAGTTCCCCTTTGCAGTCCATCTCCTGTCTCCCAGAGGAAAACAATTATTCTGATTTCTACCACCAAAGATGAGTTCTGTCTTTTATATCTGGGTTCAGATTCTGAAGAGGGAGAAACCGATTGGCTGAAGCCAGCCTGGGCATTGGAAGGTCCAATTCACCTGTGATGAGGGCGGGATCAGACAGGAGGAGGCTGGACCATGGGGGCAGATGCACAGACCATCCCAATGTCCCAGCCTTGAACTCTGCTAAAAACGATCAGAGTAGTATAATTGGTGTAACTGCTAACTTGTTTCTCTGAGTATTTGGAAGGCAGAACAGGTTTCCATGTGTTTCTTTCCTTTTGTGTGCGCTGGCCCCCATCTGCCCATCTGGGTCACACTTTATATCTCACAGGTACGAAGGCGACACAGAACAACCAGGGGTTGACAGGGGTTGCAGTGAAATGAGAATAGTTTCTTCCTACGTGGCTTCTCCTTTGTCTTGAAGACCCAAAGGGCCTCGACTGGCTTCCTAACCAGGGTTTCTGAGAAACTACCCTCTCTCTCCCAATGTGGCATGCTTCTTGGTCCAGACCATCTTTAACAGGGACCTCTCCAGCTAGGAGGATCTCTGCATTTGCCTCCTCCTATCTAACCCTTTCTTCTGAATAAATCAATGTCTAGGGGTTTTCAGGGGCCCCAGTTTGCTGCTCACACTGTGGGACTGGCCCATGAACTGCATCCCACATCTGCTTCTTGTTGGTCTGAGGTTTTTTATCTCGTTCTGATTCTGGGCTAACTATGCAGACACCTTTGTTTCCAAGTCCCTACAGGGAGAACTCTGGTATCTGCAGCTCTCTGTGGCAATGTGCCATTATTCTCACAAGAAGCTGAGGGTCCTCTCCTGCTTTCTGTCCCTAGACCCTGTGGGTGACAAAAGGTCCACTGCTGTAGCTCTAAGGCACAGAGTCTTCCATTTTTCTGTCAAGGGGGCAAGGCCTGGCATGCTACAAAGTATGTAAACGATGTGGCTGCCATAGACAGCGAGGGCTCCAAGGACCAGTGAGAGACACATATTGAGGGTGCCAGTGATACTGAGGTTGGAGGAGCCCCTGTGGGCAGGGAAAGCAGGCAGCTATCAGGTCAGCTTTTAACCAGCACTCAGCTATTGTTATATTGAGCTGTCTACTTTTGGCAGCTGTTTCCAGCTGTGGAATATCTGGGGCAGGGAGTGGGGGGGGGGTGGCACAAGAGGTGCTCTCTGAAGTCAGTGATTCAGGTTAACCTGTGGGATCCCATTTGTGACCTTGGCTTCTGCAGTCCAGTGCTCCATCTCAGTCTCTAGACGCCAGCACATGCCCAGAGCTTTAGGCTGCAATGGATAGTTCATGGCCTCCTCTTTGGATGGTCTCTCAGTGGACCCTCCTCAGCCATGCCTTAGAGACATCCAGAAGGTACCCATGGGCAGTGGAGTTGATAGCACCAGGGGGAAATGGCGCTCCTCTCTGCTAGCTCCCTGGGAAGTCCACCAAGGACTGTGTTTTCCTGCTTCCCTTGCAGCTACAAGTGTGCTGTGACTAGGTCCTGGCCATTGGGATGGCAGGGAAGGAGCACTCCCTTTCATCTTTCCCTTTCTCACTGGCTGGAATACAAACTGGAGTCACACAATAAAAACTGCACATTGAAGAAGGCAGAGCAACAAGATTGAAGGAAGCTGGATACCTGACACCATTAAGCCACCACATCATCATGGACTATCTACTTGGATATTTACACATGAGAGAGTTCCACTTCTATCCTGTTTAAGCCTCTGTTTTTTGGTATTTCTTTGTCTCAGTAGCTGAACCTATATATATATATATATATATATATATATACTCACTATTATTTTCTGTCAATGGAATGGCCACATCTGGACCTTTATGGATATGTCTGGTCACTGGTGAGACTGGGCATCCCATGTTTTGTTAGACTATTACTTTCATGGTCACTGATACATCATCCCTCCCGGTATTCACAGCCTTGTGGGGTCTCCACTCACAATAAGCCTGGACTTGATCATGTGACTTGCTTTGGCTAGTGGGGCATTAGCAAGTGTGATACAAGCAGAACACTTACCTAGGGCTAGGTTGAGCTTGTGCCCTTGCGACACTGGCTCTTGGGGTGCTCCTTCTTCAAACCCAGATGCCAATATTGAGAAGCTCAACCTAGCCCTCTGGAGAGGCCACTTAGAGGAGAACTGAGGCCCCATCCTCAGCCCCAGCCAACTGTGCACCAACTTAGCAGAGTGTAAGTAAAGCCATCCTGGAAGTGGATCCTGCAGTCTGAACCGTGGAGCAGAAACGAGCTGTCCCTGTCACATCCTGTCTAAGCTACAGCTTCTGGGTCAAATAAATAATTGTCTTAAGCCACTACCTCTTGTTACACAGCTACTGAAACATATGTGGATGGCCCAGGGCTCTTTTGCACTTTCTGAAAAACTCTATCTGCTCCGTGCTTTCTTCTCAACCAAAATGCCAAACATGTCTTCCTTACACCTTGAGACTAAAACACAACACAGGAAGTTGCTGGTATTCTGGAAGTATGCAAGGGTGGCTACCCTGCCCTCCAGAACACCCCGCCTCACCCTCTGCCAGGTAGTTATCACTTGGCTTCATGCTTGTATTAATAGCTCTGGGAGTGGGGCTGGCTTCCATGGACAGCCCCTGCTTTCTCCTAAAGTTGCCGAGTGCCGTGTCTCTTGGATAAGAATTTGGAGGCAGTATTCATCAGGCAAGGGCTGCCTGTGTCAACGGTGGAGCCCCCATCTCCAGTGCCCCCAAGAGGAGGAAAAGAATGAACAAATGAATGAATTGTAAACAAAAAGTAACCCATCTAGATCAGAGCAGAAGGTCAAGTGAGAGAAATATAGAGGAGTCTCCAGATTGGAGGGTCAGTAGAGAGATCTTTTTCCAAAAGCTCACTTTGGAAAAATTTTTAACCCTTTTAAAAGATAATTATAGTAGCTAACATTATTGAGTTCTTAGCTATGCCAGGGACTGTGCAAAATGCTTTATATATTATTGCATTCATCATCTGTACAACCCTGGAGGTAAGTATTGTAACTTTCATCCTATTTTATATTAGGTTGGTAGAAAAGTAATTGTGATTTTGGACCATGAATTTTTAAATCATTATAACTAGGCTCAAATACACCTTTATTAATCAAAATAGGAACCGTTACAATCAACACATTTTTGCCAATGAGAAATAATTTGTTTATTCCTGTAGCGTAAAATTCGTGCTTCAGGATTTGATGCTCTTGGAGAGCATTTTCTGCATCCTGCTGGTTGTGGAAGCCTTTTCCCTGCAAAACGTTGTCGAGATACTTGAAGACGTGGCAGTCGGTTGGTGAGACGTCCGGTGAATACGGAGGATGAGGCAAAACTTTGTAGCTCGATTCATTCAACTTCTGAAGTGGTGGTTGTGTGACAGGCAGTCGGGCCTTGTCGTGAAGAACTGGGCCCTTCCTGTTGACCAATGCCGGCCGCAGGCGTTGCAGGTTGGGTGCATCCCATCGATGTGCTGAGCATGCTCCTCAGATGTAATGGTGTCACCGGGACTCAGAAAGCTGTAGTGGATCAGACCGGCAGCAGGCCATCAAACAGTGACCAGACCTTTTTTTGGTGCAAGTCTGGCTTTGGGAAGTGCTTTGGAGCTGCTTCTCGGTCCCACCCCTGAGCTGGTCATCGCCCATTGTCGTATAAAATCCACTGTTTGATAATAAGAGAAGATGACACTCTAAAATGACAACTTTTTTTAAATTTCCGGTCAGTTCAGGAGGCACGCACTTACGGACTTTTTCACCTTTCCAATTTGCTTCAAATGCCGAACAACTGTAGAATGGTCAACATTGAATTCTTCTGCAACTTCTCCTATAGTTGTAAGAGGACCAGCTTCGATGATTGCTCTCAGTTGGTCGTTGTCAACTTCCGATGGCGGGCCACCACGCTCCCCATCTTCAAGGCTCTCGTCTCCTTTGCAAAACGTCTTGAACCACCACCGCACTGCACGTTCGTTAGCGGTTCCTGGGCCAAATGCGTTGTTGATGTTGAGACTTGTCTCTGCTGCTTTATGACTCATATTAAACTCGAATTAGAAAATCGCTCAGATTTGCTTTTTGTCTAACATCATTTCCAGTCTAAAATAAATATAAAATAAACAAGTGATAAGTCATTAGCAAACAAACCTAAAGCGAGAAATGCACATTAAAATGATGTATAACAGAACCACATTTATTTAAGAATGCATTCTAAAGTCAAACGGCAAATTTCCACGATACAAAACCCACAATTATGTTTGCACCAATCTAATAGATGAGGAAATTGAGGCCCAGAGAGGTTAGGTAACTCCCTGAGTAGGAATGGGAGGATTGAACTCAGTCTGGCACCAGCACCAAAGGGCATAGCCACAAACAACCGGAGTCCCGTATTTCACCCTTGAAGTAAAGGCCAACACCTGGCATGCCTTAGGGCACAAACGCCAATCCTGAGTCTACCAAGTGCTCCTGGGGACCTTGGAAAGCTCAGTCAGAAGAGAAGAGGAAGGAGAGGGAGGGGAGTCGGGGATCCATGTGCCGGGCAGCAGGGGCAGCAGGGGCGGGGCCCAGAGATGGCGTTGCCTGCCCCGCCCCAGCACCTTCGCTGGCTCCTGCCACTCACTCCTCAGCAATAAGCCTGGCCATTCACACGTGTCCCTAATGCCAGGTTCCAAGAAAGCCACCTAAATACCTGGTATTTGAGATGTAAAGAGACCGGCTTCCCTGTACTTAGCGCTTCGCTAACTTTTCCAATTATAGCGCCCTATTTTCCAAAGTCTAAAATGGACATATGTTATAACTGTCTTGGGCCCCAACGTTTTAGAAACACCCTTAAGGCTCCTGAAATACAATCGTATATTTTAGACTAATTCCTGAAGGCCTGAGTGGGGTTATCTTTAACATCTGCCAGCGCTCACACAGATCTGGTCTTTGTTTGCAAACAGCCTGGAGCTTGGGCGCGTGGCAACCTCAGGTGGAACCAACTCTGTGCTGGACTGGGAGATTCCAGGCGGGGTGGCAGTGGGGGAAGGGAGACACAGCCTGCCTTCAGAGAGCTCCAGTCTGATGGGGGGACAACCCTGCCCTCAGGGAGCCCCAGCCTGAGGGGAGACACAGCTCTGCCTTCAGAGACCTCCAGTCTGATGGGGGGACACGGCCCTGCCCTCAGGGAGCCCCAGTCTGAGGGGGTACACGGTCCTGCCCTCAGGGAGCCCCAGTCTGATGAGGGGACAGCCCTGCCCTCAGGGACTCCTAGCCTGATGGGGGAGCCCTTGTCTGAGGAAGCCTCCAGGCTGATGGAGGAGGCAGAACCCCTATAAAAACCCAGCAGAGGACCTTGGAGTGGCTAGGGAGGGTTCTGCCAGCTCTGCTGTCACTGGGTTGGCAGGTGGCAGAAGAAAGCAAGTAGGACAGCCGACCGTGGGAGCGCTGGGTGCTCTGAGAGCCTGGAGGCGGGCAGATAGGCAGGTGGGGCAATGCAGTCCAACTTTAATTGCTCCCTGGAGCCAGTGTGGCCTCGGGCCTGCCGACAGGGGCATTCTCTGGTCAATCCGACTATCTGTCATTATTAAACATTTATTATGAAAGGGAGATGTGCTTTTCTGGTGGCAGGGTTTGGCCAGCGGACTTGCTGAGTAAATGGACTAGAACTAATCCTAGAGTTAAACAGTGAGCGCTTCGGAAAAGCCAGAGCCTCCCTTGCCTAACGATGCCAGGGAGGGTGAGGGTATAAAGCATCAGCCCTCAGACTGTCTGTTTTCCTGAGGTTGGAGAGCAGCTGGCCTGGCAGCCAGGCCCCCAGACAGCTGTGTGAATGGGGCAGAACTGACTGTGGGGCTCGTTAGAAGATAAAGGGCAAATTGGGAGTTTGAGGGTGTCCTGGGCAGGGGACAGAGTTCCAGTCCTGGCATCTGGACATCTGGGTTCACGTTGACTCAGTCATTAATTTAATGGGTATCCCTCTCCCCAGAGGCCAGGGCGTGGAAGATGAGGAGAAGGGAAAAGAACCCCAGTCTGAGGGGGGACACGGCCCTGTCCTCAGGGAGCCCCAGTCTGAGGGGACACGGCCCTGCCCTCAGGGAGTCCAAGTCTGAGGGGAGACACAGCCCTGCCCTCAGGGAGTCCCAGTCTGAGGGGAGACACAGTCTGGGGACAGAACCGCCAAACAGCCTGGGTCTGTGAGAAGCAGGATCATCCTTCCCCTTCTACCTCATTACTTAGAGAAGACCAAGGGCTCCTGGGATAGGCATCTGGAGGAAGCCATTCTGGGCCTGACAGAGACCAGAACGGGGTGGGTGCTCTGCCTCTTGCTGGGGAGATAGTGCTTTACTCCCTGAGTCTTGCAGATCATACAGAGTGGGTGTCTACACAGTCAGCAAAGTGTCCCTATGGCACTAGCCAGGCTATTTTTTTCCTGGGTCTGGAAGCAGCCTGGGCTGTCCCTCTCTGTGTAGAAAAACCAAGAAAGGGACTTGTTTGGGTCTGGAAAAATCCCCTTCCAAAACAGGGAGCTTTCGTTTTAGGACAACTCCACAGGGCAGACATTTTGGTCTGATTTGTACATTGTTTCATCTCCAGAGCCCAAGACCATGCCGGGCACATGGTAGGTGCTCAATAAAAAGTTATTGAATTAGAGTCCATTTTCCTTTTCAACATTAATTCAGAAATCATTTCCTACCAAAAGATCTCTTTGATAAAGCTTTCCCAACTTCAGTGACAACTACTCCACAGCAGTAAATGTTAAACTTATTTGCAAATATAATCAACTGAATTCTAACAACTGGCTATTTTGAAAGGGAAAATGATGAAGTTAGACTATTATAGATGTTCTGTAGCAAGCCCTATGCTAGTTGCTTTCCAGACATTATATCATTTAATCCTTGAAGGAAGGCCTTGTTTTATAAACAAGAAAAGTGAGTCTTGGGCAAATTATGTAGATGACCTGAATTTATACCTGTAGAAAATTGCACAGCCATGAGTCAAATCCACTCCTGACTCAACCCCTGTCCTGATCATTTTGCTGAATTTCATGAAATTATTTTTTCCATTGAGTTTCATGATCCAACAGGTAATTCTACAAAGATTTGTTTAGTCTCTGTGTGCACCCAATGCTGGATAGGGTGCCCAAGAAGTCCCAGTCCCAGTCCTTAGATCCACCAGGCCAAGGGACAGCAGAGCACTAGGCCTGATCGCAGCTCCTGTGATAGTTGACCCAGTCTTCCCATGGCTGCAGTCCCCAGCAAATCCTGGCGCTGCCAGCCAGGACTTAGTGACACTTGCCATCCAGACCAGCAACGGATTATCCTTCAAATTAGAGTGAACGCCAGACTTGTCAGTTCTTCCAGGAAAGTTACCTCTTAGGATTCAGTCATCGGGCCAGAGCTGGAAAGGCACCTCATCAGGTCCATCAGCCCTCCTGGTTTCCGGCACTGCTTGTGGGTGGTGGGGATGGGGGCTCACTCTCCACCTTGTTTTTTCCACTGAGCTGAAGGAACTCATCCTGCAGGCTGCCCATCTCAGAGCGCTTTGCATGTGCAGACACATTCTTTGTGATTGTTTTCATTATTGTGAATGTGTGTAAATGTCTCATTCTCCCATTATTGTTATCTCCTCGTAGGCACGGGGCATTGTTTCTATTTAAAACTCCACCATTATTACTCACTCCATCTATGTCTAGAAAAATGAAGGATTGAAGCTTGGAGAGATTATGTCTCCTGCCCAAGGTCACTTAAACTCATAAATGTTGGAACTTAGATTTACATATAGAGCTGTCGGCCCAAAGAAGTTCTCTAAGCTAATCTTTTCCAGTTTAAAACAAGCTACTTATCAAAATTTGCTGAGAAGCTCTTTTAAAGTACATCTTCTTCACAGCAAAGTCATGAAACGCAATGAGGCAGCTCTGGATGCATCGACATGGTGCTGTGTGCCAGGAATATTTCCAGGAAGATGGCAGTAGCTGGCCACCACTGGCCCTGGGGGACAGTCCCTAGGCAGGAGGACAGGAGGGAGATTTGCTTGTCACTCACTGTATTCTCCTCAGTTCCAATCCTTCCTTCTTTCCTTGGTTCCTTTGACCTTTTCAAAACATATGAAAATAATTTTTAAATCAAACAAAACAGGGCCTCATTGCTGGACCTCCTCCTTTAAATCAGGATCTCCGGGGTTGAGTCTTGGAAAGCTGTATTTTACCAAGCTCTGGAGCCCTCTGATCCCAGCTTCCTACAGGGCTGAATGAATCTCATCAGGTCTGGCATGTGCCCCGGTCCCCTGATCCTGGGCCCTTAGCTCCGTACTCCCAGCTCTGTGTGGGACTGAAGGCCGGCTTAGATACTGGGGCATCCTCTCCTCAGTGACTCCTCAAAACCTCTTCCAGCCAGGTGTCATGAGCACCATACCTGCCCATCTGCTGGCACTACCCAAGGACGCAGCCCCAGTCGTCCCACTAAAACTCAGAGGTCACACCCACTCTCAGGCCTTGCCACCCCATACACCTGGGCCTGTCACCCCCTGGGTCCCAGAGCCCTCACCTCCAAGGTCAGCCAGGTCTACCTTATTGCAATCCCCTTATATAAACAGGTGGCCCCCCAACGACACTGTTCTGCTACTTGACTTTTTCACATTGCAGTCTCTTCGGGAGGCCTCCATAGTAGTGCACGGAGAACACCATGGCATTCCCTGTGTCAGGGTGTTGGCCTCTACCTGGGAGTGGTGTGAACTCCCAGGTAGAGGTAACTCTGGAGCCAGACATCTAGGGGCAAGTCCTTAATCTGTGATGGGAGGATGGGAGGAGTTGGGACAGGTAGAGCCCTCAGAATAATGCCTAGCACATTGGAAGTGCCCAGTGTTCTCATGGTCATGACTATCATCAACTCCCAGAGGGAAGGTTATAAGAGTTGAGAATTGATGTCTGGGCCTTTGGCGTTAGACAACGTGGCATCCAATCCCCACTCTGCAGCTTTCTAGCTCTCTGACTAAACTCTCTCACCCTCATTTTCCTCATCTGTAAAATGGAGATAACCCCTGCCTCACAGGAAGGCTGAGGATGGTGTCTGGTACCAAGCAGATGCACGACCAACATTCATAGAATGAACGATTGAATAAAGTCGGGACAGAAGGAGGCCAGGGGGCAGAAGTGTGCTGCCTCCACCCCTGCCTCGGGCTGCTGGTGCCGGTCTATTAGCACATCCGGAGGAGAGATGGGGGGCCAGATGTGCTCTTATTCATCTTATTACCATGCTGAGGAATAGGTAAGGGAAGCTCAAGTTCAACGCTGTTACGATTAATATTCCCAAAGGCAGGCTGACCAGATGTCCTGTTTTAAACAGGACAGAAAACAACGGTCCTGCCCCGTTTCAAACGGCACGTAGGGTCAGCCTGGTCTCACTGGGCTAAATGCAAGGTGTCTGTAGGCCACCTCAAAGGTCAAGGGCCCGAACATTAGCTACATCAGTTAAACACATATGATGGTCTAGGCACCGCGCTAAGCACTTCGAAGCTATTGACTCATTTAATCCTCGTGACAATCCTGTGAGGTCAATGCCATTATTACACCATCTCCATGAACTGAGGCACAGAACGATGGAGTCACTTGTCCGCGGTCACATGAGGAGGTGACAGGACTAAAACCCCAGTGTTCTCAATTCTGAGCCCACTTGCAGCCACACACACCATGGGTATTGGCGGAGTGACTGTGTGACCTATGCACAGACGTGCCAGCATACCATGGGGCAGGACTGAGGGGACAAGCCTAGGTTTCTGGAGTGATTTGGGGCTGAAGTCAGCAGCTTGGCATTGAAGTCAGCAGCTTTGCTCTGGCTCCTTCTCTCCCTATCACCCACCTGGCCCTGCACAGGTGGTTCAAACAGGACACCGTTGCTAGGGCCCTGGCAGGGATGCCATGCCTGATAATCCCTGCCCCCTCTGGGAACCTGGCCTCCCCCTGCCACATTCACCAAGGTCACCCAGTGTGGCCTGTCTGCCGGCTGCCCCCAAGGCACTGGGCCAGGTGTACGTCTGTCTCTTTCCCCACCTGCTTCCTGGGGCCTTTTCGAATAGTGGTTGAGAACATTGCCTCCGGGGTCAGACTGCCTGAGTTCCAGTGCTGAACCTGCTGTGTGGCCTCGAGCATATTGCTTAACCTCTCTGTGCCCAATTTTCTCATCTTTAAAATGGAAATCAAAACAGATTGCTGTAAGGATGGCTGTGAGGATTAGTGAATTACATAAAACACAGAAAAGGCTTAGAAGTGTGGTACGTCTCAAACAGCTTATGTTTTTGTGAATATTATTATGTATTTTCTTACATATGTATTTAGACTGATGATGAAATAGATGAGACAGAGGAAGGGGAGGGGTTCAGCAGGGCAGTGATAATGGTCCATTGTCAGCATCACTAAAAACCAGAACGGAGCTGTTCTCACTTGAAGTCATCGGCCACCCTAGTCCCCGGCACCCTGGTTCCTGCAGATCCTGTAGGTGTTGTTTCATCCTCCACTGAGATTGAAAGCCAAATCACTCTGTTCAATACTTAGATCTCTGATACACTTGACCACAGGCACAGCTTTCTGCTTGCTGTATTGAAATGGATTTGTAAAAATCTTTATCCAAGTAGTTTATGCACGCAAGCTGAGTTTATGCTCAGCTGAATAAAGTTCCTTACAAACAGCCGTCTCATTCAGCAGAGGTGACCAGGTTCACTTGCCGTGACAGATTCTTCTGGTACCTCTGGTCACAACTCCTCTGTGCAGCTCTCTCACCCACCCCCATCACAATCTCCGTGTCATTCTGGTTAGAAGGGAATGGAACGTGACCTTGTAAAAGCACTGACAGCCAGGGTAGAGCCATTTACTAACCTGTGGTCGTTGTTTATTTCCTTTATTTCCTATGTTTCATTTTCCCTGGACTTGGTGATGGTCCTTTTGGTTGTTTGCTTAATTAACATGCAAACATACACACACATTATTCACATCTGAAAATTATGCACTCACATTTCCATATGTGCAATATTATATATACATATGATGGCTATCTGGGGCCATGTAAGTGTTCTTGTTATAATGACCGTGGCTGGATTCTTTCCAGACAGTGCCAATATATGCAGACACAATTGCATTTCACATATGCATCCACACACACCCATACATAATGCACAGGCATGCCAAAACACAGATGCATATATCCACAAATGTATTATTAATAACACAGAAGCACATTATACACATAATACCTTACTTACAAACATAAACCCAGGTATGTAATATATTCACACATATACAGAAACATACAACATTCACACATCTTGTACAAACATACACCTAAATAAGTAAATATATGCATATGCATACATGAACATAAACCCCAGTTTCAGAACACATGCACATATTTTTCACATGTTAAAACATACATTTGCATGTGGTACACAAAACATGTGAATAAACAATACCTAAAACACACGTGCAAACTTACACAAGCACATATGCACATCCACAGATGCAAAAACTTGTACAAACACACCCAAGTTTATGTGCACACACAAATACACATACATGTACCTGACTTGGTTTATAGAGAAAGCAGTGGGAGAAGGCTGGTGTGTCCGGGTCCTGCAGCCTTCAGCTGAGTTGGAGTGAGTATTTCCTGACCTCCCCTTGGGGTTGACCATAACGTGCCTCCCTTGGACAGGGTTGGGCAGCTCCTGCCTTACATCAGCATCAGGGACCAAGTGGGTATATAGTCCCCAGCCTGTGGAGGGTTGAGGGTTCCCCAGACCTCCTACCTTTCTCTGGAGCCCCACTCAGGGTTAGCACTGGCCACACTCCCAGGGAGGCCAAGAAGCAACAAGATTATGCTCTTTTGCAAAGGGGAAAATGGAGGCTTGGCCAAGCGAGTTAACTTTTGTGAAAGCCGTTTCAAGGAGAGAGGGGATTTGAATCCAGGTCTGTCAGAACCCAAAGTCACCGTGCCATGCTGATCCACTCCTGTAAGCATCTAGGCTGCCCATACCTGGGGCTGTGTGCACAGTAGGTGCTATATCGATGTGTGTGGAGTAGACAAGGTCATTGATCTGAATGACTGCAGCACTCTACTATGGCCTGGGGTCTGACAACAAGTTAGGGAGCCAAACCCAGGATTCTGAGGCAATATAGACCCTCTGTGTGTTCGGGGACTCTGCCTCCTTCATCGCCCCCAGCCCAGAGGTCCAGCCTTAGTGTCTGCTGAGGGCCACCAGCCCAGGGACCCCCCACCCACATCCCAGGCCCCCAGGCTTGGTCCCTTCCTCTCCCTTGTGGCCTCTTTCCCAACCTGATCTCCCCACCTCCACCAGCACTCCCAGACACATTCTTCTCCCTCAGACATTCATTTCAAGGGCTCAACAATTTCTTTACAGGATTTGATTTGCCGGTCAGGCATTTCCTCGAGTGGCCCCCTCGGTGTTTGCCCTCATCCAGATGGCATCCAGATGCAAACATCCCTCCTCTCCCTCCCAGCTCAGGCTCCTCAGCTGGGGAACATTAATCCTGACCCCCACCTCACCCCCACCTCCCTGCATCACTGGCTTTGTTTCTTGGGCCTGAGGTCAGGGCTCAGGCTAACACCTCTGCCTGCTTCTCTCTGCAAAGCCAGGGCTTCTGGTTCTCTTTTCCCCAGCTTTTGTTCAATTCAACAGGTAATTGCTCTGTGAGCCAAAGCAAATGTCAGCATGATAATGAGGGTGGTGAGATGTAGTTCTGGCCCTAGCAAGGAGAGGAGAGCAGGGTGTGTGATTGTGTTCAGGGAGAAGGTAGCGAGCTCTGGGTCTCCAGTGGAGGTCCTTAGAGATGACCAAATCCTGATGAACAAACCGAAGTGCAAAGAGAGGCACAAATAACAACCATGCTGATAGTTGTGGACCAATGTTCCTGTACAACAATATACAGATCAGCTCATTTAGTCCTGTAAGCAAAGCATGTGATTATCCCCATTTTATAGATGTGGAAACTACACAGAATGGAGAGAAAAACTAACTGGAGCAACTGTCTACAGAATAACTTCTTGGTGCCAAGCACTAGAGAGAGCTCAGCTAACCTAATCTTTGGGACACTGAAAACTGGATATAACTGTCCCCATTTTGAGGCCAGGTCTTCACGTGCTCTCTCCAGAGCTCTGTCCAGGCACAGCAACAGCCACCCTGATGAGAAACATCTCTAGGAACCACAGGGACAGTTCCGGGTAAGAATTCCTCTGCCTGGGGGAGCCTCACTGCTCCTGGGAGGCCAGGCCCCAGGCCTCCCAGCTCTCTGTCCAGCGCGGGACTCTCACCCCAGCGGCCGGGCTGCAGAAGCCAATCCCAGAGGGCCAGCTCTCAGTTGCCCCTAGGAAGGGCTGGCGAGGCCCTGGCTGATCTCCACTCAAACTCTCTGCTTCCCCTTAAAAGTTAATATTTACACGCTCTGCAATGCACTGCTGCCATGCTGCTGTGGACATCAAAGTGGCCAGAGGGTTTGCCTGGTCCCAGGGCCCCCTAAATC
>PVJL010002973.1:82649-174027 GCA_004026885.1 Lyroderma lyra
TTTCCTTAAAAAAAAAAAAAAAAAAAAAAAAAAAAAGGGCATTTGGCCCAGGCTCAAGGCTGCCAGGCAGGCATTTCCTAGAACCACTGGGCATCGAACCCCAGAGGTATGAGGAGTGAGGGCCAGTCAGGCTGTTGCCCTGCTGTGCCTCAGGTTGCTGTGGAGATGCTGACCTGTAGGACCTGCCTGGTAATAGTGGGGGAAGGGGGCAGGGTGGAGGGGGATGCTGAGGCATATGGGAAGACATCTGGGCCCACGGAGGCACACCTGCTCCTCTGGTCTCCCCAGCACCAGAGCTGGACATACAGGTACATTAGGGACAGGGCTGGAACTTCTCACCTGCCTGCCTCTCCCAACACATCCTCCAGGTGGCCTCCCAGTGTGCTGAGGGGTGCTGAGCCAGCACTGGCTGGACTCTCTCCTCTCCCGACTCCCTTCCCTTCACATGTCATCCTTCCTTCCAGATTCTAAGTGAGCATGGTTTTGCAGCAGATGGACAGAACCCCCAAGGAACCCAGGAGCTCTGAGCTGGGTCCTCCCACAGAGGGTCGGAGGTGCTGTTTTCACCTGGGCGCTGGGCTGACCTAGAACCCCAGAAAACTTCAGGGGAGACCCCAGGCTGAGCGGAGGGAGAGTCACCCCTGCAGCCATGGGCTGGCCAGACCTACACCCTTGGAGTCCTAGAGTGGGTGCTTCCTGTTGGGAATTACAGCGATGGTCAGAGGGAGAAGACAGAGTCTCCAGCTGCGTGTTGGTGGCCAGGTAGCCTGGGAAGGGACACCGTGGCTGGGGTGCCAGCTCTTACAGGTTAATGTTTGACCTGGAGCCACGTGTTTTTCCACTGGGTATTTTTATCCTCTGTACCTGGCAGTGGGCAGGCGGGCACCCTCCTCTGTGGGCACAAGAGGGAGGGAGGGGATTGCTTTGGGCAAGGCAGGGCTGCAGAGAGGCCCAAGAGGTCGGCCCAAGAGGCCCAAGAGGAAAGAAAGAGAAGTGGAGAAGCCAGGAGCAGGGCAGCTCTCCACACCTGATCCACATCCCAGGCCCTACCCTGGGGCCGCCTTAGCCCCTAGCTTTCCTGTCCCTGGAAGAACTGGCAGAAGTAAGGAAAAGAACGAGCTGTGGGGCAAGACCAAGACAACATTCCTGGGGTCCTCAGCTTTCATGAAGGTTAAAAATGCCCTCCACCCACTTCCCACGTGACCCTCATTGGTAATGAATCAGTCTCTGATCCTCAGCACCACACGTTGGAGGTTTCTCCCTTCTGGACACACTGTGGCCTGACTTGGATGACAGGACTAAGTCCAAGCTGACTGAGGCCACCCCATACTTTTACCCCTCAGGCCAATCTGATGGGGAGACACAGCCCTGCTCCCAGGTAGCCCCCAGTCTAAGGGAGTGGGGACTGTGTCCTAACATATGACAAGAGCTTTGTTCGTTTGCGTCCAAGAAGCCCAACATGGAATTAAGGACACTCCCTGGGTCGTCTAGCTCTGGGCTCCCCAAGCCCTCACTATCCCTGCATTTCCTCCTTGGCAGTGGGAGAGTCTGGCCTGAGCTGACTCTCTGAGGCTGTTTACAGCCCAGTGGCCACAGACCTGCTGGGGGCACAGGGGAGGGAGGCCCTTGAAGGCTGCTCAGCCTAGGGCCGGTTTGTGCCACAGTGCCAGCCAGGCAAAGCCAGCTTCCTTCCCGTGCCCACCTCAAGGTCCAGGCGGGTTTTCAATGTACACTTGAGTCTGATGGGAAGTGGGATCCCGGCAAACCTACCCACCATCTGGCCCCCAAGTCAGCAGTGGCCTCCTAACACCAGTGCTCAGCGGCACTGGCCTGAGGTAGGCTGGGAAGGCTGGTCCCCAGCCCAGGGCCTTTCTCAGGGCTCCCTGAGGGTCTTGCAGAAGAACTACTACCTGGGGGAAACCAGTTCTCTCTGAATGGCCCATGCAGGCTTCTTGGGGTTGGCAAATGAGGGTCCCCAGATTAGGGAGGTAAAAGGGCCTGCTGGAAGAGCAGAGATCTCCAGGGAGCAGGTCCCAGTTCTCTCACTATCCCCCCGACGATTGCCTTAGTGGGGTATAGGAATGGGGCCGGGAAACAGGAGACTCTCAGCTCAGGCACAGAAAGGGAGTGGGGCCTGTCCTTGGTCTGTGTTAGGGCCTGAGGCCATCTCCAGCAGTGCTGATCTGTCTCTCACTGGGGACTAAGCTCCCTCAGCCCACCTTCCTGCAGGTCTTCCCCTCTCACTGGACCCTAAACCCGCAGCCCACTCGGACTGGCCACCTCTGTGCCCCAGTGTGTGCCAGGTGCCGGGCTAGGACCGTTCATCCACAGGCCTCCCTCACTCCTCCATACAACCTAGGTGGTAGATTTCTTTATCCCTATTTTACAGATGGGGAAACTTGATAAAGGCATCATTATACAATTAACCTAACATCACATAGCCAACCAGCAGCATGGCTGGATTCAAACCTGCCTGTCTGACTCCAAATCCAGCTAACTGAGAGACTGTATTAGTCATGTATCCTATGTAAATCCCAGATGTCTCATCATCCCACTCCACCAGAGTCCGCCCCCATCAGCTGATCTGATGGTTTACTATAATGGGCTCCTACAACCTACTGTTTCCTACTTCTCACCATCAGGAAGTCCTTCCTGGAGTCTAACCCTGGTATCTCCCACTGTCTCTTACCCTGAAATCAGGGAAAGTGGAACAAAAATGGTCCCCTACCCCTGCCCCCTACCCCCTGCCCTGTCTTTAGAGACTGCGCTCCAAAGGGCGGGTTGCTCCAGGCTGCAGAAGCAGGAGTGCCCGACGCTGGGGGAGGAGGGGGCTCTGGCCTGTACTGGCAGATGGAGGTATTCTCTCGGGCTACCTCACAGAGGAGCCTTGGGCCCTCCCTGCCATTTCCTGTGGAGTCTGGGACATGTGAGGAATGAGCCAGGATGAGGGCAGGGACTGTGAGACCCTCAGAGGGTCCTTGGCTCCTGACGCTTTCAAATTCTTTGGGGGAATTTGAGGCTGTGTCTCTGGGGACACCAAGCAGTCCTGAGATCCGGAAATCCCCACGTGGTGCTCGCACCCCTGCAGAGGAAGAAGCCGAGGGGAAGGACACAGGCTTGCACCCATTCCCTGAAATGGAGGAATTCGGTTCCTCATCGGGGGAGCAGGAAGGGGGAATTCCAAAGACGGGGCTTCGGGGTCCTGGCGTTGGACCCAGATCCTCCATTTCTTAGAAGCCCTCTCTGCTTTCCGGGAGGCGTCCTGACTTCTGGCCTTCCAGGTTTCGTGGCTGATCATCTCCATGTTTGGAGGCAAAGTGGAGGGGACACAGTTTGGCTCCTATAGCTCCCTGGCCTGGGAGGTTGGAACGGAGAAAGCCCCTCAGCCCAGAACCCATCTGAACGCCCTCTTCCAGGCTGCCTTGTCCCAAACGCCCTAGAACCAGAGGAGGAGCCTGCCTCCCGAAGCCCACCCCTTCGCAAGAAGAGCCACAGGCCCCCACCCCATTAATGGCGGGCAGAGGACCAGCACTAAAGACAACAGTGATAATTGCTAATGTTCCTTATGCCCTTCCAAGACAGGGCACTTACTCTAGATAGACGCATTTCATTGTCACAACCACCCTAGGAAGTCAGAACTATAGCATCCATGTTTTACAGATGAGGAAGCTGAGGCCCAGCGTGGCTGAGCAGCTGGCCCAAGCTTATGGCTTGGGAGCAGGGTGGGAACTGGGTGAATCACCTGAAGCTACTTCCCTACTCTCCACACCTGCATGGCCCCGGATGGTAGCCACTCAACTCACTGGACTATTTAACTCTGAAATCATTAAAAAATAAAATACACTAAAAATTCAGCCCCTCTGTTGTACTAGTCACCTTTCAAGTGCTCAGGAGTCACACGTGGCCAGTGGTTACCACACTAGACAATGCAGATCCTGAACATTTCAATCATTGCAGAAGGTTCTATTGGACAACCCTGGTTTACAATCTACCACCTCTCAAGTATCAAGATAGAGCAATGGAAAATCATCCTTCAGTTGATAGAATAAAATAATAATTAACAGTATGATAATAATGGCTATAATTTGCCAAGCGTCCTACGTGCCAGGCGCAGTGCCAAACCCATAATCCTTACTCAATCCCTGGCTCGGGAAGGTTACCCAGGGTCACAGTAGCCAGGAAATGAATTCAGGTCTGGGTGACCCCAGTCCCCTCCGGTCCTACCCCCTCCTTCTTCACCCCCTGCCATGCCCTCAGGAGTTTATGGCCCCTGGGGAAAATAGGGGAAGGCAAATGCAGGGATTTCACAAGAATGGTGTGTGGGGGGATTAAATAAATTAGCACATAATTAACATCATCACATTTCCCCAAGCCAGCTGACCAGAACATTGCACTAATGAGGTCAAGGTCTTGATTTTGAGCCAGGTGAGCATCACTTCAAATGGAGAAAGCCTCACACCCTGCCCTGAGAGCAGTATCAGACACCCATGTATTGTGAATTGGAGGCTAGTACATTGTGGATGATGTTTCAGCATACCTGTGGCTTGCTATCAGAGACCCGGCCCAGTCCAGGGCAAACTGCTTTAGGTGGAGAGGGCAGCTTGTGGGTACCTGTCTTCTGGACAATGGGAATGGGAATGTCTTCCTCCTCTAGAAGGATGGAGTCAGAAGAAAGCAAGGCCTGAGTTAGAAGGAAAGATGCAAAAGCTAGAGCAGAGCTTCTGAGACTTCCTCACCAGTGGAACTTTTGGGGGACATGCGATGTATAGGGAATTTTGAAGGCTTGACTTGGGTGGGAAGATCTGCCTTTAGTATCCTGTAAGGATTGTTCTATTGTTGGGAAAGTTAGCTCCAATTTTATGTCAACCCCCACATGTCATCTAGGGAGATAAGACTCAGTGAGTATCAAGAGCAGACAGTTCAGCAGAGAGATGGATCTTTTCCCTGGTCTGACCTGAGATGATGAAGGTTCAGTGCCTACCTAAGACCAGGCACATGGTAGGTCTCAATAGAGGTTGGTTCGTTTAAATGATCTCTCTCTTTTAACCAATTTTTCCCTGGGTCAGCACACTACCAGGTTTGGGGAACTCTAATGTTGTAAACATCACACCAAAGGTATGACCCAAAGATTGGCTGTGCAAGTCAGGATAGGCCACATCATGCTGCAGTAACAAACGAGACCTGAAATCTCAATGGATTCACACCACAAAGGTTCATTTCTTGCTCACACAATTTGACCAAGGCTGAATGGCGGGGGCTGTGCTCCACATCGTCAGTTAGGGATCTTGGATGCCGGATACATCCAGTTTCAACACTTGACTTCTGTGGTTGTGCCTGCAGGGGCAAAAGACGGCAGGAAGGCTGTGCGCTGGCTTTTTAAACGTGTTGGCCCTGAAGTAACAGACAGCGTCTCCATTCACAGCTGATTGGCCAGAACCAGTCCTGTGGTCTCACCTTCAGGTGAGGGCGTGGGAAGTGTGGGGGAACATGTGAGCACGTGGTAGGTAGTAAATGTCTGCCACTCTGCCATTTCCCTCTGAAAACTTCATCTTCTTGTCTTATAAAAGGACCCTGAGGTATTTTGTAGCTCTAGGCTTCTAGGACTTTATAGAATTATATTCCACAAATATCTCTTAGATACCTTACCTAAGTGCTGAGAGTCCTCAATTTGACCCACCTCTTTCAGAGGTGGACTTGAATTTTTTAAAACAATTAAAAGGCATTTGATAACCCAATTTTAAAAAGGGCAAAAAACCCTGAACAGGCAGCTCATCAGAGAAGATATATAAATGGCAAAACAAGCTTATAAAAAAAATGTTCAAAGTCATTTGTCATTCGGGAAATGCAAATTAAAACAACAATGAAAACCACTACATGCCTATCAAAATGGCTAAAATAAAAAAAAATTATCAATATCAATTGCTGGTGAAGATGTGGAGCAATAGGAACTCTCATTCATCACTGATGGCAACACAGCCACTTTGGCAGTTTCTCACAAAATTAAACATCATCTTGCCGTATGATTCAACAATTGCTCTCCTAGGTATTTACTCAACTGATGTTAAAACTTATGTCCCCACAAAAACCAGCAGGTGAGTATTTATAGCAGTAATTCATTCTGAATTGCCAAAAATAGAATTGCCAAAGTAACCAAGATGTCCTTTAAGAGAAACAAACTGGTACATCCACACAATTTAATACTATTTAGCAATAAAAAGGAATGAGTTATTAAGCCACACGAGAGACATGGATGAATCTGAAATGTATACTGCTGAGTGAAAGAAGCCAGTCTGAAAAAGCTACGTACTAATGAATTTATTTATATGACATCCCAGAAAAGGCAAAACTATAGTCATATAAAGCAAAAAACAGTCAGTGGTTGGCAGGGGGTTGGGGTAGGAAGAGGATGGAATAGGTGAAGCACGGGGAATCTTTTAGTGTGATGGGACCATTCTGTGTGATACCGAAATGGTGGGTACAAGACACTGCAATTGTCAAAACTCATAGAACTTTACAGCACCAAAAGTGAGCTTAATGTATGCAAATTTTGAAAATCATTCAGGAGGTTGGGAGATGTCAGGATAGAAGGCAGCACCTACCGCATTACAAAAGTGTAAAAACCACTTCATTGAAGGGGCTAGGAGGAAAAGCTACTGACAGAACAACTCGGGAAATGAGTGGCGTCTGTAAGACTAAAGGCATAGGGAATGGCACAAAAGGGCCACGCTCTAGTTGATAAAGTTTCCCGTGGAAATGCGGGTTAACAATCTGAAATAAATATATGTATACTGGATTGAACAATTAAGCAAATGGAAGGCAGATGGTGGGAGCTGGGGTGGAAAGTTACAGACAGTTAAGGAGAGAAGGCATCAGGATAAACTCATGTTTAACTTAATATAGATACAGAAGGTCACATACGAAATATTTACAGAAATAATGGGTTAGGACAGGCATACCTGGTTTTACTGTGTTTCATTTCATTGCGCTTTGCAGGTACTGTTTTTACAAACTGAAGGTTTGTGGTAACCCTGCATCAAGCAAGTCTATTGGTGCCATTTTTCCAACAGGCTCAGGACATGGTTAGCATTTTTTAGCAAAAATGGTATTTTTTTCCATAAAGTATTTTTAAATTATGATATATACATTACCTTTTTGACAAAATACTATTGCACACTTAATAGACTATAGTACAGTGCAAACATACTCTTACATGCACTCGGAAACCAAAAAAATTGTGTGACTTGCTTTATTGCAATATTTACTTTATTGCGGTGGTCTGGAACCAAATTCACAGTATCTCCAAGGTGTGTACACATATATATTTCCTTTCTCTGTCAGCTGGGAGAGTCTATAACCAACCATACCCCAGTAATGACAAGCACAACTAGTGCTCAGGCTTGGTTTCTAATTCCATTCTTCACTCAAATAAATCAGGGCTCCTTGGAGAAGATGAGCCTGGAGTATATTATAGTGCTAGAAAGTATGGAAGTGATCAAAATACCCCCACTGGAGCCAACTAAAAACTCCCAGTGGCCAAAGATGGAATAATTTGAGAAATGAAATAAATAAAGTAGTTTAGGATTACAACCCAAAGTATAAAATAAATTTTCATGAGCCCACACTGATATAAATAAATGATTGAATAAATAAATGGGGAGAAGAGACAAATCTCTAGTGTAGAAGAATTCCAAATTATTATGTGAAGGTGTCACTTTCAAGGTACGGGAGCACAGCTCCTCACCCTTTAAATGTTAGCTCCGTGTGGTGACTTCCCTCCCAAGAGGACAGTATGGGAAGTGGGAGAAGGTGGATAGGGAGGATTAACTTTATAGTGGAGAAAGCTGACAAACACCACCTCAGCCAGGTGATCAAGGTCAACTTCAACAGTGATAAGTCACGTTGATAGGATGTACCTTTGATATGATGTGTTGAGAATGGCATTTTACCTCTGTGGTCTTCCTCCATAAACTCCTAACTCGAGCCTTATCATGAGAAAAAAAATCAGACAAATCCTAACTGAGAGATATTCTACGGAATACCTGACCAAAACTGTCAAGGTCATCAAAAACAAGGAAATGAGGAGCCCAAGCAGACATGATGACTAAATGCAAGGGGGTACCCTGGATGATATCCTGGTACAGAAAAGGGGCGTTAGGAAAAACTAAGGAAATCGGAAAAAAGCATGGGCTTTATTACAATCATGTATCAATAGTAGTTCTTAATTGTAACAAATACAGCATACTAATTAAGATGTCTATTCTAGAGGAACCTGGGTATGGAGTGTATGGGAATTCTATTATTTTTGCTTCTTTTCTGTAAGTCTAAAATTATTCTAGGTAAACATGTTATTATAAAAATGTTATTTAAAATAAAGTTACAAGAATAATGTGTTGGATTAAATTAGGTTTTAAAAAGTTTGATTTGGGGGAAGTGGGGTGGCGGAGAAGGGACAGGGATACAAATCTATGGTGATGGAAAGAGAACTGACTCTGGGTGATGAACACATAACACAACACATAGCAGATGTGATGTAGAACTGTACACCTGGGACCTATGTAATTTTTACTAACCAATGTCAACAAAGTTTTTAAAAAGTTTGATTTTCACGTGATGAGTTCGATGACTTTAAAAATGCTCATGAATGAAACTATGGGAAGATGAACCCCAGTGTTTTGGAGGCAGGGGATGGGGGGGTGTCGGGGTAGCTTCCCCACAGCTGAAGCCCTGGAAGGAAGGCACTGAGGGACTGAGCTAGGGCAGGGACCAAAATTTGCCTTTTGACTTTTTCTATTTTGAACCTGACTATATAAATAAATAAAATATAAAACAAAAACAAGAACAAAAATGCACTAAACAAGTAGCATGATCAGAATAAATGCTCTCTTCTGAGGCAAACTTTTTGAATGACAACCTCACTCATGCATGTAAGTTCCGGTGTTTTGTTTGTTTTTTTGTTTTGTTTTGTTAAATTAAAACAATCCCTCCTCCATCTGACCCCACCTAATAGAGGACATGTTGCTCAATGTCCCCTGGGGTGTGCGGTTGAGTGGGCAATGTGGCACAGTGGACAGATAACAGAGCCCCAGCGCACACACCAGCCGCTGACACTGCAAGGTTACCCTGCCCCTCTCCGCCTCCACTCCCTCGTTGCTAAAATGGGGCCAGAAATTCCCACTTACCGGGTGGTGTTGGGAATTTGGAGAGAACGTATGTGAGCTAATGGCCAGCATCAGGCATGGCAAAGTCCTTTAATTAATGATGGTGACTATTACTGGAGTTGCTGGGGGACAAGCAGATGAATCCAGATGGCCTGGATTGGGCCGTGTACACAATGGGAGAGAGAGAAGGCCTTATTGCCCGAACTGCTCAGGAAGGCCTGTCCTGAAGGTGCTCTGAGTGGGGATGAGCAGGAAGGGGCGAGGAGTGCACTTCAGGTACAGGAATTGCAGGAGCAAACACAGGAAGTGGTCAGTGGGGCAGCGGGGGGCAGAGGAGGAGAAGGAGACCTGGAGGGGCCAAGAGAAACCTCAGAGGTGGGCAGGCCTCCACATCCTGCTAGTAAACCCTCTAGTGTTTTTCAGCCTCAGTGATCTCTTTGGTGATGCTGGTACCTTTTAAACAAATACATGGTAGGTGATAGCACATCTGGAGAAAGAAAATGGACCAAGGCTGCAGCCTGGCCTAGCGGTAGAGAAGGGCCTGCTCTGAAATGAATCCGGGTGAGTACTCAGCAATATTTCCCTTGGGGACAAATGAATGGCCACGGCCACCCTCAGAGCCTTTGCCTCCTGGACCAACCTGTTCCTGGGTTCTACCTGAGGCCCTGAGCCCCAGGTGATGCAGTCCACCCCGCAAATGTAGAGAACTGTTCCTCTACTTTTTACCTGGGCAAGGGCAGGGGAGGAGGCTGAGGACAGGAGCCCGTGTCTCCATCTTCAGATCAGAGGCCCCTGAGGGCAGGGGCTGCTTCTTTCCCCCACCCTGGGGGCTCCTCAGGAGCGTGGTGGATCTTCTCCTTCAGTGTCTCCTCTGGGATCCTGCATGGAGATCTGTCCCAGAGCATTCTTGGGATTCGGGGGCACAATCTCCTGCTTACTTAAACACAGGCGGCCTCCACAAACTGGGCCAAAGGACAAGAGCTAAAATAAAACAAAGAGGGGATTTTGTTGTTCTTCTACTTTCCATAATTTCAAAACACATTTTTCTGGCCTGCAAGGAGATGCCTCCCCCGGGCCAGGCCGGGCCCTTGGGTTGAGTGGCAGTGGGAATGTGCCAAGGATCTGGCTCTTGCCAAAATAACTCCCTCTCCCAACCATCGTGGCCCGCAGGGCTGAGGCAGGCCCACCCACCCCCACATGGCTTCCTGGGGCCTCCAGGCCCAGGCCGTCGTAAATACTTTAACCGTGTTTATGCAGCAGTAACAAGCGCGTTACCTTTCACAGCAACCGCATTCCAGAGGGCAATCGCGGGTGATTTACCTCGCCCCTAGCGGCCGCCAGTCCCTGCAGTGAGTGGGTGGCCTCTGGGCCCAACTCTGCTGTCCCAGGAGGACTGTTTTTAAAGGGCTGCCCCTACCTTGCCATGCCCCAGTATGCGTGTGTGCCAGATCTGGGGATTCCTCAGCAGTGTCCCCTGGGCCCTCTGAGGACTCTGAAGGGTGCTGTAGCCCTCAGCCATACCCTCTTCTCGCCTCTGGGACCAGGGCAGCCAGCGTTGGGAGCTTTCCCATCACGTTCATGGAGGGCGGGGGGTGGACACAAGCAGGCTTCAGCCCTCCTCTCAGTACTGGCCCTGGCATCCGCTGATAACAACTCACCTTTGTTCAGCCCTTACTTACTAGCTAAGTACCAGGCACCACTTTTCATGCCTTATAGCTTATGAGGTGCTGTTGTAAGCCCCTTTTACAGACAATGATATGGAGGCAAGGGGGGTTCATGGAACCTGCCCAGGAGTTAACAGTGACTGAAGGGCTGAGTCCTGACCTTACCACGCAACCTGCACCCCCAGCCACCCACTTCTGCCCCTCTCCCATGCCGAGAGTGCTGCTCAAGCAAGTCTGGCTCCTCGATGGGGCAGGGTGACTGGCTGGGAGCTGGAGTCCACGAAGCAGAGGATTGCTGGGTGTCTGTGGCACATGTGCACATACATATGCCCCTGTGCATGCAGGTGCATGCACCCCAAGTGGGCCTGGGTGCCTCCCACACAAACATGCACATGTGCATGCATCTCAGGCATGTGTCCTTACCCACATATATGCACATCTGTGTGGATATGAGCACCCCCTCACATACATGCACACGTCTTTGTATCTTCACCCTCTGTACACGAGTCCACCCTATTTGTGTAAATTCCCCTCATGGATATTCCCACCTGGACACATATACGTGCAGATGTGTACATCACAGCTCATGTGTGGATGGAGCGGGTCCCCCCACTTTGCTAAACAAGAGAGCATACTTCCTTTCCTTGACCTCTAAGCTAAGTGTCATCCATAAGATAAATGAGGCAGAAGTGGGTATTCTCTCATTATTTCTTATGTTCATTCAACCAATATTTCCTGAGTACCCACTGTGTGCAGGACCTTATGTTCAGTGCTGTGGTGGAAGACACAAATTTGGGCTCAGCCCAGCCCCTCAGGAGCACCAAATGCAGGGCGGAAGAGGGCCATAAGCCTGTGGACCCAGTCTTCCCTGTTGCCAAGAGTCAGCCTGGGGGATGCAGTCTCAAAGCAGGCTCCAAACTCTTCTCTGGTGATGGCATACCTGCCTCTGGGGGCCAAGCTGCTGTACAGTTCTGGGTGCCCATGGGATCCTGGGCTGTCCCACAGGCTCGAGGTCTGTGGATGGTCCAATCAAGGACTCTGGCCCTTTGGCAAGGCCCGGGACCTCTCCCTAACTTACAGCAGGAGCAGCAGTGCAGTATCTCTGAGCATCCAGGCAGGTGTGAGTCACTTGTGAATCCCAACCCTGAACCCCAGACTGCCTGCCATCCCAGCAGTGTGCTGCCCTGGCCCTGTCCACACGACCTCTAAAAAGGTCCACAGCACAACTCTTCCTGATGCCCGGCCCCTCTGCCAGCCCTGCCACGCCCTGCACTGTGGGTTATACAGGCCTCACCCGGGCAATGAGGGTCATGCCAAGAGGAACCCTGAGCTGGGAGCCAGGCAAACTATCCCCTGATCTGGTCTAGCTTCACAGATGTAGGACCCAAAGGGCCCACACTCAGAAGACCCCCATGCTTAATTGCACGCTCTACTGTTGCCAACTTGAAATCCTTAATAGTTTCTGATCCAAGGCCCTGCAAATTATGTAGCCAGCCCTGACGCTAGCTAAGGTTTTCTATGGGTGACATTGGCAGAGCCCTGCCTACCCCCCAGATTTCTTGCCACTCCTGCCACTGCCAGCTCGGCCTCCTGCTCCGGGCTGGCCCAGGCGGCTGAGATGTGGGCGGCTGTGGTTTCCCGGCGCCCACAGCGTGGCCACAGTGTTTGAAGATGCACTTCAGTGGTGTCCTCAGACTGTGTTCCTTCTGTCGCTGAGCCTGTGGTCGCCCTCACTGGCTCCCGCCCTAGGGTTGCCCGCCTGCTGCTGCCCAGGCCACGAGAAGCCGGGAAGAGGGGCCCTCGGCCGCTCCCCAGCATCTGGCTCAGAGCCCACGTATATGAGATGGGCCCTGCCCCACCCGCATGGACTGTATACGCTCAGCCTCGGTTGCATCAGCTATAAAATAGGGGTGAAGGGGTCCTCCCCGCAGCATTTGTGGGAGGATCCTGGGAGCACGTAGGAAGCCCCTGGTAGGCCGCCTGGCACAGGGTAGGTGCCCGGAGAGTACTTAGTTGCAGCTGCTCATCAGTGCAGCATTTACTGTGGTTAAAAAGCCAAGCCGGCCAAAGTTAGCCCCTACTGAAGGGCCTCACACTCTAAGGGCTGGGGTATGGGAGCGTGTGGGGTGGGGGTGGCTGTAGGCAGAAGTATAAGGCTCTGAACTAGAATGCAGACAGAATACTGACGTGCAAGCTCAAATGGTGGGGTAACCGAGGCCCAGGGAAAGGGTGGGACTAGCTTCTACCACAGTGGTTCTCAACCCTCCTAGTGCCGCGACCCTCTAATACAGCTCCTCGTGGTGTGGTGACCCCCATAAAGTTATTTTCGTTGCTACTTCATGACTGTCATGTTGCTACTGTTATGAATCGATATGTAAATATCTGATACGTGTTTTCCGATGGTCTTAGGTGACCCCTGTGAGAGGGTCGTTCGACTCCCAAAGGGGTCATGACCCACAGGTTGAGAATCACTATCGTACCAGGACTCAGGAGTCCTGTTCCTCCACCAGACATCCCTCAGTGACAGGTTCTGCTGTGTCCCTGGTGGTGCAGAAGGGATACCAGTCCTGCTACTCAGCACCTGTGTGACATGTGAATGGCTTGTACTCCAGATTTCGTCGTCAGGGCATGAGTTGGGGTCTTCTTGATAGGCTATGCGCATCCTCCATGCTTCTTCCCATCCCTTCAGATCACTGAGTATTTATTAAGCACCTCTGTGTACCCAGGACCTGCAAAGGCTCGGTGTCCATCCTGGAGACGCACCACAGCAGCTCCCAGGGGACTCTCCCAAGCCAACAGCCTGACCTTGGCCTCCTCGGAGTGGTGATGAAGAGACCGAGGTCTCTCCAAGTCCTGCTGCATGGTCCTGGGCACCACTGGTAAGTCAGACTGCTCCCCAGGAAAATGATAGCCGGCTGCAGGCCCTCCGTGCTCATCACCCCTTCCAATTCTCAGACCCTCTTCCTGCCCAGCTTGTGGACTCACTGGTCTTCCAGGCCCCAGCCCACTCCGAACACAGTTTGGTGAGGACAGGCAGGCCATGGGGACGGCTCACTGAGAGCAGAGTTGAAATAGGGCCCCGGGATAAACGGAAGGAAGCCCTGGTGGCCACTGAAGGGAGTTGGAGCAGGGCGGGGGCACAGCCAGCACCCTATTTAGAAGCTTATACTTGGCTGGGATGTGGAGAAAGGGCTGCAGCGACAATGCTGGGCACAGGGAGGCCTGAGAAGGAGCGGCAGTGGTCCAAACACCTGCTGTGGGAGCCCGAGCTCTCTGGATGGGTGGGGAGACCTCCAAAGAAGTTTGGAGAAAGAGCCCTTTCCTTCCTGCCGGCTGCACCCCCACGGCCTGGGAGCATCCACCCCTCCCTCAGTCTATTTCTTGTCCAACCGGTGATACCCAGGCCTCGGAATTGTTCAGCCTGGGAACCAGGCAGTGTGCCCCAGGCTGCAAAATAGATTATTATTTTTTTTTAATTAGCTGTTTCTTGTTAACTCATAATTGCAATCATGTAACATTTAATAGAAACACGAAGTGATCCCCATCACTGCCCCACAATCAGTCATTAGCTAACAAGATGGGGTGGCTCATAAAGAGGGCTGTTAAAAATATTCCAAGAAATGGAAAGCATGAGGTGATGCAAACCCAGGTTAACAAAGGCCGAGGGCCCAGGAGGCGTGAGCGGGTGTGAGCGGAATAACCCAGCCCTGATAAGCCATGAGGCAGAGCCAGCTGCTCCCTCCTCCCTCCGCCGCCTGAGTCAGAGGAGCCGGGGATGTGTTCAAAATCAAGCAATGTAATTAGCAGGTTGCATCATGCCCCTCCATTATGAGCTACAGTGGCACACAGAGAGTGGACGAGGAGCGGGGATTAGATGGGTAACCCCATCCCGGTGACTGGGAGGGGGTGCGGGCCCAGGAGCTGCTACCCCGTTACTACGGGACCCCAGAAGCCCCTGCTTACCATGTCACGGGGCAGTGACAAAGCCAGCTCCCTGCCTGCTTAGTGTGGCCCGGGATAATGATTTACAAACCTGAGGAATCAGAAGGTGTGAAAAGAAGATGACCCTCTTCACCTAGCCATTGTCTACCTGCTGCTGGAATGCCCAGCCCCCCGCCCGCCCGGTGCACCTGTGCACACGGATGCTGTTTGAGGATGGTCCAGGTGAGAAGCCCTCATGGGGGCTGGGACGATAAGATCTGAAGGAGCTGAGCAAGGGCGTTTGGAGACACCGTCAGGGATGACTGAGGCTCAGCAAACAGAGATGGACTGCCGTGATCCTCTGAGGCTTCTCTGTGGAGAGGTGGGGGGTTGGGACACACGCAGGATCTGGGGTCGATGACAGAGTCAGCTCTGTCCTGGGGGTTGGGAACCTGGATCAACTCCAGGCTTTGCCACCAGCAGGCCGTGGGAGACTGGGCAAGGCTTTTCCCATCTGCACGCCTCAGTTTCCTTACCAGGCCTCACCACACCTAACTGTGTAACCTGAGACCTCCGTTTCGCCATTTACAATGAGAGACGTGATCCAGACAATCTCTGAAATCCAGCCTGGACCCTCTCTGGGTTCAGGATGAACTGTTTTGCCAAAAGCTAACCAGATAACCTGTGCCTTGGAGACCAGGGAGAAGGAACTGGTGGTTCTGCAATCCGAGCCGAGTGAGGCAGAGGGAAGTCAGAGCATAGGCACGCAGCAGGCTCAGGCAAAGCAAGGCACCAGTGGCACCATGCCCCCAGCCCGTGCAGACACGCCCTTTACTTCCTCCTGGTGGCAGCGATTTGGCCTTTCCGTCTGGCCTTTGCAAACAGTCTTTACTCCACAATGTTTTCTTAGCAGCCCTGTTCTTGAACACAGGAAATAATCCCATTAACTCGATTATCTCTGCCGAGGAAGGACAAGGATGTAGATTTGCCCTCAAGTTCAAGGGACTCAGCTCACTCTTCAAAGGAAACCACAGAGTTGAGGAACTAACTGCCCTATGGGAAACTTTCTCTGAACAAGGTCCAGCCCCAGCGGAGTTTCATTCTGACTGCAGTGGAGAGAGATCATAGCTGCCCCCAAACGTGGCCCTCAGCCACTCCGGAGCCTCCACGTCTTCTCTCCAGGCCTCCATTTCCTCGATTCTAAACTCATGGAGAGGAATGGGTACTGTCAACGAGTGGGTGGAGGTCGGGCTGGAGTCCGAGCAAGCACTGCCCTCACTCAGACCCCAGCATCAGCCCTGGCTTGCTGTACAGGCCTCCAGTCTCAGCGCTCAGAGCCCTCTGCCCCTCTGCAGCCACAGGACCTTGCGGAAACTGGTGACTCTCCTCATGCTCTGCCCTTGCTTCAAGCTCCAAAGTCACCCCCTCCCCAACGTGCCAGGCCTGGGCCCACCTCCCTCTCCAGCCACTTCCCTCTGCACGTAACCCAGTTACCGCGTCGCGGGCCCCTTCCCAGCACGCCGCAGGCGATTGCACGCCTCCACGCCTTTGCGCAAGCCGTCCCGCTGCTGGGTTCACCCTTCCCCTCGTTCAACTCGCCAGCGTAGACTCGGCCTCCAGCACTCACTCCTCTCTCACGTCGCCTGCCACCAGGACCCCGCCTCCCCGTGCCCCTTCGGGCTCCCCCCGAGCGAAGCTCTGTCTTAGTAAGTGCCCAGCCAGATTGAGGCGCGGTCTCTGTGCTGTGTCCCCGCAGACAGGAGCCCCCTGGGGGCAGCACTGGCTGTCCCGGGCCTGCGTACAGTCAGCGTGCAGACGTGTGTTACTTGTCCACCATGGGGAAGAGGCAGGTGTGGCAGGAGGCCCGGGGCTGGGGGTGAAGTCTGGAAAATTGCTCATTCATTCATTCACTTACTCATTTGTTTAATCTGAATACAGGCCGTTAGCCAAAGAGCCAGGGAAGGACTACTTCCCTGAAGGCACTTACAGGCTCCCCAGAAGGTCCTGGCCCCAAGGGAAAATGTCCCCGAAGCTGCCCCCAGTGCAGGTCACCCCCTAGAGTGGACGGCGGCAGTGAGGGGCCTGCACCCGATTGGCGGTCACCTCCCAGCTCCCTCAGTGAACAAGATGGTGTGAGGAGGTGGTGACAGGAAACGGGGATATCTGGAGGTGGCTTCCCACCTGTCGGGAGCGCCCAGCACATCCTCCTGTTGGTGAGGCACCTGTCCTTGTGTGCACATTGCCCAGGCAGGTGATCACTCTTCTCCCATGTCAGGATGACATTAGATCCCTAAGTCGTGACCTTACTCAGGCATCTGTCCTTGGGTCCCGTCTGCTTCTGAGCCGTAAGCCAAAATATCAGCAGAGACGAAGTGCCTGGATACTCTTCCTGCCAACGGCAAAGCACAGAACAGGTAAGGTGTTCCCACTCGATCAGAGAGGAAACTGGGACTCAGAGAGGTGGACACACCTACCTGAGGTCACATAGCTCATGTAGACTAATTTCAGGCTGGAATGCCCAGCCTTACCTCCTTTCCCCACCCTCAGGGGTTGAGCCTATTGTGTACCCGGCAAATGTTTAAGTACTTTATTTTCATTCTTTCCATGGATAATACTTATTGAGTGTCTGGCACTGTTCTAGATGCTGGGGATATAGCAGTAAGCAAGGCACACAAAGTCCCTGCCCTCAGGGAGCTCACATTCTAGAGGGAGAGACAGCATAAGCCAAGAAGTGAGTAAATAGAAAATAGTCTAGGTGGTGAAACGCAAGTCAGGAGAAGGGGTGATCAGTGACGGCTTTTTATTTGGTGACATTTGAGCAAATCCTGACAGAGCTGAGAAAGAGAGCAGGGGACTATGTGGGGGACAAAAGTGCTAGGCAGTGGGAACAGTAAGTGCAAAGGCCCTGGGGCAGGAACATGCTTGGTGTGTTGAAGAAACAGCCAGGAGGCCACGGTGACTGGAGCAGAGAGACGGGGGAGCAGAGTGCAAAAGATGAGATGTGTCAGTCATGTGTTGACTCATTTACTATTAGAGCAATGCTCAGCACCAGGTACTCTGGTTATTCCCTTTAGCTGTTGAGGAAACCGAGGTACAGAGAAGGAAATTAATCTGCCCAAGTCACACAGCAGACATGTTGCTCTGTACTGAAGATTTTTGACCCTCTTTGATGGCCTAGCAGTGGCACGCGTATTCCTGGGGGTATGTGCTGGGCTGTTCAGGGGTACGCAAAAAATAATCAGTAATGGCGAAAAAACAAGTAAAGTTTTAAAATGCAAAACGTTTGTTATGGAACAGTAAATGTAAAGTTTTAATCACTCTTAATGGAGACACTTCAAAATTAGATCACATTCATGAATGGTGATTGGTGAGGGTGTGGCTATGAACCCTCCCCCAAACCGCTTTTCTGCCAATCATTACGCACAGTTTCAGAACAATCCGTTTGCAATGGTTCTAGAACTTCCCCAGACATATAAATACAGCCATAGTCAGACTGTTTGATCAGTTTAGTTATTGACTGAGTAAAAGTATGTACATTATCTTCAATCATGATTCTTTTCAAGTAGTTTTTTAAATTTAATGTTTAAATACTTGATCATCATTATCAATATTTAACTGTGTCACAAATACTGTAAAATTTAATCTGTGGTTTGTACTTTTAGTGTAGTAATTTTTCTTTCCTAACTTATTACCTCATGTCCACTATTTTACATTAAGATAGGCACTGGACAAAAGTGTCAGTATTTAAAAAGAGCTGTTTTAAAAACAAGGGGTACAATGTATAGAAATGCATCTATAGGTGGGAAAAGATTGGGAACCACTAGCTTAGAGCACCGGTTGCCAGTCCCAGGTATGAACTAGAGTCACCCAGGGAATTTATAAAGCATCTAGATGACCAGGTTTCTAAATGTAACAAGCTGCCCAGGAGATCCTGACAGAACCTTCATGACCTCAGGTTTGGTGAGCCACTGAGTGTGGGCGGGAGGGAGTGGAGGAGTGAGCACCGGGCCGGGAGCCTAACCCCAGCTCCTCCCTGAGCTGTGAGTGGCATCAGTCTCTCTGACCCTCAGTCTCTTCATCTGTAAAATGAGAGGGTGGAACTTCACGAGGGAATCCCCCACGTGCTTTTTGAGCAGCAGACTTCTCCATTCAATCAAGATACAAGGAGGACCCCCTAAAAAATACCAGGATAACTTATTAAAAAATGGTGTTCTTATTCATGTGTGTTTCAACTTCAGTGGCCTTCATCGTGGTGCTCTCCGTTTGATGCCGTATACCTACTGAGATGCTTTCTCCGCCGCTCGGAACAGTTTCTGAACAATTCGCTATGGATGCCTTTTGGTGCTTCTGCCGATTTTTGTTTCACCTCTTCCACATCAGCAAAATGTTGCCCTTTGAAGACTTTTTTCATCCCAGAAACCAAAAAAAAGTCACTTGAGGCGAGATTGGGGGAATAGGGAGAGTGGAGCATGGGGGTCGTGTCTTTTTAGGCCAAAAACTGCTGAATACTCAGTGCGGTGTGGGCAGGTGCGTTGTCATGCTGCATGTTGTTTGTGTAAATCACCATCATGAAATGGGCAAAGGCATTGAAAGAGTCTCCAAAAAAATTCACTGAAGCTGAACGTAGCCTCTTACAACAATGCCAACAGGTACATGGGTTTCTAGAACACTCATCTAGTGTGAGAATCCTGTACTATAAGTGGGCCCACCCTCCGGAAGATAATTCTGAGTTTTTTTGGGTCCTATCTCATATGACGACACAGGACAGAAAAGGTTTATCTGGGGACATGGGGTTGGGTTCAGGCCATTGTCTTTGGCAACCTCTGAAGCATTACATACCAAGTCCCTGAGCTCCAGTATCCGGAGAACATCAGCACTTGGTTAGAGTTCTAAATTCTAGATATCTGTTCTGCTTCCTCTCATCCCAAAGCAGTGTCCCCTGGAGTGGCCATAAGTCCCTGGTGTACTATAAATCCTGTTTTGAGAGCACTCCAAGGGGCCTGCTCCAAATTCTGGCTCTGAGTTCTGATGGGGCCTGGGTGCTGATGATGGGGTGGGGGGCCCTGGGGCTGCACACACAGTGAGCCTCTTTCAGCTTGCCAGGTTCCTCCATCTGTTCGCTGTCCTTTCTGGGGAGGAGGAAGTGGCATGTCCCAAACACTTGGGATGATCCTTGGACAAATTGCTGGGGACCCATAGAGTAGGTGGCAGCCATCTAGCTGGTGAGGACAGGACTAGGCTTCCACATGAGCAGGGCCTCTCCTATTTGGTTCAGCCTCCTTCCTTGCTGCCTTGGGATTATGAGAGCACCTCTGCCTGATTGGGCCTCTGGAATTGGCCAAGTCCTTCCATAACCACCCTTCCCAAGACCCCCGTCCTGTGGCTATTTCGTAGATGAGGAAAATGAGACTTGGAGAGAGATCAAGTGACCTGCCTGGAGTCACATGGCCAAAACACCTGGTGAACCTCAAATGCTCAAATTGGACAGGGAACATCATGCCCTGCAGAAGACAGACAGACAGACCCCTGCCCTGCCAGAGCCTGCCCTCTGGAGCACGTAACCTTAGGTTGAACTCTTATATTGTCCCATAACATCCAGGACACTCCCCTGCATACAGCAGGTGCTAAATAATTGTCTGTGATAATTATGCTTTGGAGTTAGAAGGGAAATGAGTGCTTTGTATGAGAATGCCTTGGACTCTGGAGTTTTAGCTTTCTCATCCACAGAATGGGGATGATACCATCACCTCCCAGGCCTGGCAGAGAATAGGAGGAGGGCATGGCGAATGGAGAAACTTGATGCAGGCACCTACTACGTGCCGTGCTTTGTGCCCTGTCCTCACGACAACACGATCTGAGAGAAATGACCCTCTCGTTTTGTGGAGGAGGAAAGTAAAGGTTGGAGAGCAGAACCCAGATCCATCACCAAAACTCGTGTCCTTCCCACTGCATCTGGCCATCTCCCTACTCTTGTCCCTGCAGCTAGCGTGGGGTTTTTGTTTGGTTTTTGTTCAAAGCCCCCAACTGAGAGAGGGCCAGACTGAAATGGAGCCCATAGAACCCTCCCTGCCAGCTGCAAATCCCCAGGGCCCCTGAGAGGAAAGGACTGCGTTTGTATTCTGGGTGCAGAGACCCCTTTTCTGGCCGGCACATGGAGATGACATTGATTCCTCAGCATTTCCTCTGTAGGAGGTGGGGGTCGGGTCTATAGGGTCCCCTTCCCCCCGGGATGGATGCTGGCTGCTTCTGAAGGCCTCATTGGGGACCACTTTCTCTGAGGGCCTGGCTTTTGGCTTTGGAGTCTGATAGCCTCTCCCCTCCCCAACACAGCCATGTGGGTGCTCTGGCCACCCACATGGGGCTGTGGCCTTGGACAGACAGAAGTCCAGGAGTCAAGAAGCTATGCCTGACCTGAGGACAGCTGGCTCCTGTGGGGAGACCTTCCCTGGCCCTCAGAGTGAGGCTGCTCAGGCCTGGCCAGGGAGGTGGCCCAAGGGTAGGCCCAAGCCTGGGGTCCCCGTGTTCATAGCAACTGTTGGGACCACCCCATGTGATGGTGGCTACTGTGGCCCCGAGAGACCTGGAGGGCTGGAGGGGGTGGTATTTTCGCAGCAGGATTTATGTGTGTGCGTGTGTGTGCATGTGTGTGAGTGAGTGTTTAACAAGGAGTAGGGCCTGCTTGACTTCTGAGCCTGGAATTTATACAGCCCCTCGTTGGCGGCTGCAGTTTATCTTGAGTGAAAGAATAATAAACTCAGTTGACAGGATGATGTATTCAAAGCATCTTCCCGTCACAGCCCAGAGCCCTGCCCGCTGTTAGGATGTCTGGCATGGTGGGGACTGTGTTATCGAGTGTTTAGCCCCCATGGATTGTCAACAAGCATTGTTTGCCGGTTTGGGGCCAGGCGGAGATGGGCCGGGCTGGGCTCGGGGTCTGGCCGCACAGGCGGCATATGGATGGCCTCCCAGAAGGGGTCAAAGAGGCGTCTGCCTTTGATGGAAGCTCGGAGGCCCTACCCCTCCTCCCCGCCCTGATATTCCCTTTCCTGTCTCAGAGAGAGTCCACCCCACTGACCTCTGCATCAGTCCCAGCCCAGGTCCGAAGGGAAAGGGCCCAACTCAGGCCTCACTGCACGCCACAGTAGGGAAGACCTCCCTGACCCTCCGCTTCCATTTTTTCTTTGAGCAAAGAAATTAGAACTAAACCTCAGCTTCAAAAATTATGCCAGACTAACTAAACCCTGCAAAGGGTGAGAGAAAGCCATAACCTGGGCTCACTCACAGAGAGCTCACCCCTCAATTCCCTGACTCTCCTCTGGGCAACCCCAGACCAGTCCTGTGACCTCTCAGAACCTTCTGGGTGGGAGGGAAATCACAGTGCTTGCCCCGCCTATTTTATAGTAGACAGTGTTGCCCCGTACTAATGGCTTATTATGGGGATGTAATAAGATGAGGCTTAGGCAAACACTTTGAAAACTTGAAAGCAGAAGATAAATTCAAATAATTGTTTTCTCAAAGCCCCCTAAGTTTCAGTGAAGAGGGCCTTGGTTTCTGCCTTGGCCAATGGGCTTCTCCCTCCGTTAGGAGGAAGTCCTTTCTTGCACCCACTCGTTTTGGTTTTAGCTGTTGATTTGGCATGCTTCACTCATGGGTTCCAGCTCCAGTTCTCTCCTGGCACCTCTTCTTTTCTGGCTTGATGGTCCCCATTTCTTCCCTGCTCTCAGGATGAGTGCTGCCCCCAAAGCAACCCTAGGACTCCTGCTCCCAGGAAACAAGGGGGCTCTGTGGGGTCACACACAGGGCTGCAGCAGCAGCAAGGACAGGGAGGGAAGGGAAGCCCCACGCACCAAGAACTTGACCAAGCAGCTGGTTCCATTCCAGGAGTCAATTTGGGACCTTGTTTAATCCTCTTAGCAGCTGGTATTACCCTATTTTATGGACAGGAAAAACCAAGCCTGGAGATGACAGGAGGAAGACTCAAGCCCCAAAAGTCTGGCTGGCTCCAGAGCTGTACTTGACCTGGCAAACTCAAAGGAAGGCTTGGAAAAAAGCTACCCAGAGGCTGTGGGGCTCTGAATCAAACAGCTGGACAGCTGGGCTCAAGGTCACAGAAGAACCATTGTAGGGGGCGGGGGGTCAAGGTTATGGGAGTGAGGACTGGTGTGGGGGCAAAGGTCTGCAGGCTGGAACAGGCCCCAGGGGAGAAACTGGGAGAGGGAACTCGGATCTGAACACAGGACTGTGACACTGCACAGTGGGCAGCAGTCTAGTCTCCTCCATTCCCCGTCAGCACTAAGCTATTTATTCACTCATGCACTCACTCACTTCTTCATCCCTTCACTTCACCTTTATTTCCCCAGGGAGTGCAGACCCTCAGAGTCTAAGAAGACAGACCTGTCAGCAGGTCAGGGACCCCAGAGGTCCCCATTCACTCATCCATCATCCAGTGTGTAGTAAGTGCCAACTGTGTGTCAAGTCCTGAGTCCTAGAGACCAGAGAGAGGGTCTGGCCTCAGCCTGCAGGCACTCGTGGTCTGACAAGAGGGAGAGGGGGCAGACACACTCTTATAAACCACATGGGTATGTGTTCACTGAGTCAACCAACATTTGAGAACCCTCCGTTGGAGGTGCCAGGACCAGGGCAATGACCAGGACACACGCCTGCCCATGGCAAGCTCAGGCCAGTTGAGGACATGAGGAAAGAGCACAAACACTTTGGTTCCACCACACAGACGGCTGCAAATATGCTGAGCAAGAAGCAGCAGGGGCACGCCATGGTCCCAGAGGAAGCGGGGCTGCATTTGAATTTGCGTTTGTGTGCTCAGTTATTCCATCATTCCTCTCGTATTGCTCATCTCTTGTGTGCTGGGCGTTGCCAGAAAGAACTGAAGAGCCCTTGGAGATGGTCATCTTTCCGATGGGCAGACCAACCTCTTGGCCTTGCTTTGTGGGATAGGCCAAGCCTGGGGTAGAAACTGCAGTCATGGGGGATGGACAGTCGCGGACCCTTCCCAGCCATTCAGAGGGGGACAGAGGTTAGGAGCTGGGGGGGCAAATAGCAGTGCAGCCTGGCACAGGTAGACAGAAGCTGGGCCCTGTGGGATGCTGCACATGGGCAATACTGTGCTCTGACCCCAGCCCCTACGTAACCTGGAGGCCAGACCACGGGATGCAAGCAGAAGGTGGGGAGGGAGTGGGAGAGTTGGGACTCTGGCAGAGCAGGAAGACCCAAGCTTTGTGCAAGGACATATTGGAGCATTCCAGGGTCCCCTTCATTAGAACAGAGCCTCATTGTTGGGACTTCCTGGAGCCCTGATTTGCATATGTCCCCCCCACACACACCCTAGAGTAGATTTGCATGCCTATTTGCATGTGTTTGCATAAAGCATGCTCCTATTCATATTTATTTCAGGTATTTTGATTTATGTCTCTTTGCTCCCTTCCCCCCTGGATGGCTGTCCCAATGTCTTTTGCTCCCCCTTCTGGAAGGGAAGACAGGGCAGGGACCATACCCAGCTGCAGACTGTCCCAGTGTTTCTCTATAGCATTGCCTAGTGAAGGCTGAAAGCAATCTTCCTGACAGCTAATCTGCCTGCCTGGCCATATTGCACTCCTGCTGAAATTGATGTAAACTTGACAGCTCCCCAAAGACTTGTAAGCTGAGCTGTGTCCTCAATGCTCTTGCTGGGCCATGGGAGCGCCAGCCAGAATGAGAACTGTCTGTGGACTGTCGGTCGAAGAACAGCTAATGGAGTGATGAGTGAGCGTCGCCGGGAACCCTAGGGGCCATCCCATGTGAGTCGCCTTGGCTGACCGGAGGGTAGGGGTCCTGGACAGTGGTGGTCTTAGGACTGCTTCCAAGCCTCAACTGCAGCCGCTGGACCTGCAGAGCACGCCCGCAGCATCCACAGATGCACACCAGTATATGCACACATGCAAGTATATGCACACATGCAAGTACATGCACACATGCAAGTATATGCACACATGCAAGTACATACACACATGCAAGTACATGCACACATGCAAGTATATGCACACATGCAAGTACATGCACATATGCAAGTACATGCGCGCGCGCGCACACACACACACACACACACACACACACACAAATACATGCACGTACAGAGCACAGTGGAAGTTTGACTATGCAGTTCTTGGGCAGCCTGGAGCAGGAAAGAGAACTGGGAACTCTCAAAGACTGTGTGAACCTAGGCATGGCCCTTCCCTTCCTTGAATCTCAGTTTCCCCTTCTGTACCATAAAAGTCTTCCCAGGGTTGGCTTTTGCAAATGCATGCAGGCAACCCCAGCTCATCATCTGGGCCCCAGAGGGTTTCCTCCTGTCATGGAAAGGCCACCGCCAACTCCACCGTCCTGAGGCTCACATTCTTCCTCCCCTGGAGGCCCCCCTCTAGTGAGCCTCAGTGAGCGCCCAGTGGACGTGCCTGCTGCCAGTCAGCTCACACTCATTATGATGTGACCAGGGGAGGAGCCAAGAAACTTCTGGGAATTCAGGGACACCCCCCCCCCAATTCCATCCCCACCATCTCCATCTTAATGAGGTCCCATTGGAGATGCTCCCACGTCAGGGAACAGGAATTGGTAGAGACAGACAGGAAGAGCTGGGGGCCTGCCTCATAAGCCTCTTGCTTACAGCTCTGACCTCAGTCTGAGAGCCCCTGCATCTTCCCACTCCCCCACCACACACATCCTGGGCTCAGCTTGTCACTGACAGGCTCTCTGCTTAATGAGGTGGCTTGATTGCCCCTTATCGAAGGGGCTTATCTCCAGTGGTAACTTGCCTGGCAGACTCCAGAGAGCCACTCAGCAGGCCTCTCCCAACCCCTTGCTTTCTCCAGCCCCGACACTCCCTGCCCAAGGGGGACATTGGATTCCATTGACCCTCCCTGTTGTTAAGTCAGGCTGGGGACAGAAAAGGGATAGAGGAAAATAAGAGGACAGCTTCTCTCCACTGCCCTTGACTTGACAGCTTTATACGCGTTCTTACACACCCACTGTGTGATACATATTTGGGGGGCCCAGTCCATCCCATCCGTGGTGCAGTTATCTACCTCCTCCTTAAGAGTGGGGTTTCCTAGGGCAGAGGCTGTGTCTCCCACTTCAGTGACACTCTCCCCATCATGCAGCCTGACCTGCTCCCAACACAACCTCACCTGTCCAAGGTCAGCACTCAGAGTCTAGACTGGGCCTTCCATTGCCTAAAGACCATAACCCTTAGAGCTCTGCCTGATGGCCGGAGAGAAGAAGGGGCCATAGCCGTGGCCGCGGGGCACCTCTGAGGGAAACAGGGTATCACCTGTGGGGATTGATATGTAGTTGCAACAGGAGGCAGGAAAATGGTCATGATGATCCTTTTATTGACTCTTTGGGTCAATAAAACCTTTTATAGGTTCTCAGTGTTCAACGCAGGGTGATACCATGATGGGGGAGTTACTTTCGTTTTTATCTGGGGTTGGGTTGTTAATAAAAACAGAATGAATAAAGGAAGGAAAGAAGGAGGACAAGAGGGAAGGAGGAAAAGAAAGGGGAAAGGAAGGAAAGAAGGGAGGAAGGGGATGGGGAGGGAGGCAGAAAGAAAGAACGAAACAAAGAAAGAGAGAGAGAGAGAGAAAGAAAAGGAAGGAAGGAAGGAAGGAAGGAAGGAAGGAAGGAAGGAAGGAAGGGAGGGAGGGAGAAAGAAGGAGGAGAGGGCACAGGAGTAGAGAGAAGAGGAGAGGAGAGGAGAAGAGAAAACTCACAACCTTTTCTTCTAAGTCTCCTCCTGTAGGGAAGTTTATTTGTTTAAAATCCTCTTATCTCCAACACTTGTTTCTCCACCGGTGAGGGGGTCTGTGGAGTGAGGCTGGTTTCTCTCCCAGTGACAGAATTCCAGGCTCCCCCAGTGCCTGGCTGGAAGAGGAAATGGGTTTAAGCCAAAGGCCCCAGATGCCTCTTGCTGCCCTTTTCCTACGCAGCCTCACCTGGGGGCAGCCTTCACCTGGCCCCAGAGCCCTGTGATGCAGGACAGGGGACTGGCTGTCCCGCTGGCGTGCCGCTCACTCTCCCGCCAGCGTCCCTCCCTCCCTGAGGTCTGCCGGGCGCCCTTGGAGAGCCTCCCCTGTGGCCAGCCCAGCCAGAGGCCTCCCAGCCTCTTAGGCCACCCTCCCTCCCCACCTCTGCGGGGCCTTTTCTCAGGGTGCTGCTCCTTCTAGGAAGTACCTCTTGATGCCCTGCTCTCTCTAACTCATGTATTCGTGTGTTCATCATTTCAACGCGTATTTTTGAGTCCCTGAAATGTGCCAAGAACAGGAGATAAAGGGCCTCTGGAGCTCAGAGTTCCACTGGAGGAAACCAGATGTCAACAGTCAACAAAATCCCTCTACAGTGAGTTTCAGTTTGCTCCCGTCTACAACCATAATATCTGATGTCCACTGAGGACTTGCTTTGTGCCTGACACCATTCTAAATGTTTTACATGGAGAAACTCATTTAATTCTCCAAACAGCTCTACTAGGTAGGGCTGTCAGCCTCCTGGTTTTGCAGAAGTCCTGTTTGCCCACAGTCTTAGCTCATGGGTGTCAGACCTGAATGCAACCTAGGCAGTCTGGGCCAGAGGCTGAGCTCTCAAACCCACTGCTGCTTCCCTGACAGCCTAAGGACAGTCCTACGCACCCTCAGGCCCACCCCCTGCTCATCACCCTGCAGGATAGCCCCACTGTGTGCCCAGTTTCTTGCCCAAGACCAAGTCAGCCATCTTTGAGAGAAGTGACATGCATTTGGTCCTGCCTGACCCAGCTCTACTGAGCCTTGGCCTCCTTCCTGTGGCCTATCTCTCTCTCTCTCTCTCTCTGGAGAGTGAGCCTCTCCCAAACTAGACTCTCAGCCCCTGGTGGGCAGAGCCTGAAATCTCCTCAGCACAGGCCCAGCGCAGGACTCCTTGAGCTGGCCAAGGAGGCTAGCTAGCCCTCAGACCAGAAGAGAGTGGGGACTGAGTGTTGGCAGAAAGCCAACCTCAAGGGTAGCCAAGAAAGGGGCTTTGCTTGTAATAACCCCGAGAGAGTGCTCATCCCCAGCTGGCCTCCCCAGAACCCCCTGAAGAAGCTTGTCTTAAGAATTTAATATCCTACTGGCCCACTTCAAGCCTCAGTTTTCACAAAGCCCAGAGAAGCTGGTGAGAAATCCTCAGTATTGTTTGGGGATTTGGCCCTGGATGAGGAAGCCCCTGGAAGCTCATGTTATGCCCCTTCCCAGTGGTCTTAGTTAGACTCAGTGGTGCTGAGGATGACCCCAGTCTGAGCCATAGGAAGGGAAAGAAAAGGAGAAAGGAAGGAATTGAGAGCCAAAGGGGTGCCCTGGCATATTCAGGGTGTATTGAGCACCTACTGTGTGCCTAGTAACATGCTGGCCCTGGGTGTACAATGTAGAGAAGGAAAGCCCCAGCCTTCAAGGAGATCTCGAAGCTGGTTGTAGCTTATGGTAGCCTGTGGGCCCCCAAATCCAAGTGGGGTAGGGGAGACTGGGGCGGGAATAACGCATTGCTGAGTCAGCTCAGCTTAGCTCCCACAGAAGCAGGGTCAGATGACCAGGTTTGTGTCCGAGGTCCGAGGCCCTGGATGCCCTCACCTTCAGACCCAGGGCACTGGGACCCCAGCCTTAGCTCCTGTTGTGGGGGTTAGCACCTGTCTGAAGCTGACCAGTGAGGAGGTGCTGCGCAGTGGTCAGTTCAGGTCTGACCCAGACACAACTGCCTGATCCCCAGGCAGCAAGGCCCGTACCAGTGAGCTGAGTGCTCTTTGGGCATCAGTCTTACAAGTATTCTTCACTGTGTGGGGGCAGGGGGCAGAGGAGGCTTCGCCATGGAGATTCCTCACACCTCATGAGGCTCCCTCATTGGCCTAGAAGCATCTCCAGGGTGAGTAAGAAAGGGAGAGCCTTTCAAAGCTGACGCCAGAGCCAATGGCCTCCCCTGTCCTGGGCCAAGCAGCCTGAGAAGGAAAGGATGGAGCTGGGAGATGCTGGGACCAGCCAGGGTAACGCCTTCTCAGACCAGGCCCTTCTGCCTCCCGGCTGCCAGAGTCCACACCAGGCTCCCACTCAGGCTGGCAGCCTGAGCCTGAGTGCATGTACATCATGTGCATGTGCATGTGGGTGTTTGCATGCTGCACGTGTGCCTGCCAATCACACATGTGCACGCACACACATATGTGCAGGCTGGCTTACAAATGCAGAGGCTCTGGGAACCCGAGAACTTGGCCTCCTCTTACTTCCAAAACCGCAAGGCTGCTGGCCAGCCTCAAGCCTCGGGTTCCTCAAGGACCAGAGAGGCTGATGAGAAACAGACCTGCCTGAGCTGCCCATGGGCGTGGGTGGCCCCAGTGTGGGAACCTGTTGGTCTGAGGGTTTGCCCTCTCTGGGATCCAAGTGGCCTCAGACCAGCCAAGGGCCCTCTATGGATCTTTCCTGTCCCAGATGCAGAGAAGTGATTCAGGAGGCCAAGGCTGGCCCGAGGTGAGGCTGGTGAGCCCCTCTGCTGGAGATGCCACCACCCACCTGCCCGCCCTCCCACCATTAATTGCCATGCCTCTGGAGGGATGCCAGAGGCACTGAGTGTTCCTCAGTGGATGAGAGGGGGAAGTAGCTAGGAGGAACTCTCCTCCCTCAAAGGAATGGGATGCCCCTGTCCCAGCATTCTAGAGGGGGCAATGGGAGAGGAAAAGGAGGCAGACGGATCTCTTAGGTCTGGGTTTCTCAAAGTCAGACCACAGATCTCTTGCATCAAAGTCCATGATGAGGTGGTAGTAGGGGCCTCACTGACAATACAGATTCCTGGGGTTACCCCTGCCCCTAAGAAATCCTGACTGAGCAGGGTCAGGGAATCTGCATCTGTAGCAAGTACCCCAGGTGACCCAGGGTGGCACAGCAAAGTGTAATATGGGCAAGATCACGATTTAGAGACCTGAGTTTGCCTCTCCACTCAGTTTCTCCCCATCTTTAAAGTGGGGTTAATAATATGACTTTACAGAGAGACTGTCACATCACAGATGCTCACACATGGTGGATACAGTAACACCAATAATAATAATGGCAGTGACCGGCCTTAACCCAGCACTGGCTATGTGCCAAGTCCTCTCTGCCATTACAGGACTCCTGCCCAGAGGGGCAGTTTGGGGTACTGAGTACAGAGCCCTGCTGTCCCCTCCATTGTAAGTGGCAGACAGGAAGGCCCCGTCCTCTGGGTATGCACAGCCCCACAGCTGCCCCTGTCCACCTAAAGCCATACTCCCAGAAGCCCCTGCTCTCCTGGGAAAGGCAGCCCAGAGCCCCCAGGAGCCAGACCTAGTTTCCTCCAGGCTAATTGGCTAATTGTTTGCTGCCTTGATAGCAGAGGTCTAGACATGACTGCTCCTGGTGCTGGGCCCTCACACTGCCCATCTCTCTGGCCAGCTCAGAGCAGAGAGGATTAACATGCAAGCTGGATTTGCTCACCTAATTCTTTATCGAGGCCCTGGCTTCCGACAAGGGAGGGCAGGCAGTTTCTTTCCCAGGCAAGGAACCCTGGGAGACCTCTGGGCAGAAGGAGGGAGGGAGATGGATGCAGCTCTCTCTCTATCCCTGCCAGCTCGACTTCATCGGCCTCTCCCTCCCCACAGAGTGCAAATACTGGAGCCATCTCAGGTCACCCTGAATCCCCCGTGGGAGTGGGCCCCAAACAGGAAACTTCTGTGAGGGCTGGTGGCTGACCCAACTGTCAAAGGAGAAAAAGCCTACCTTGGACTCAGGTCTCCAGACATTCAACTCGGGGGTGCTTAGACCGCACCCCTTGGCAGTGGAGCAAAAGACAGTGAGAGTTCCATGGGAGCCCCGGACTGGAGTCCCACTAGCAGGACAGGCAGTGAACACAGGCTACAGCGTATGGGCCCCACTGGAGAAAGAAGGCACAAGGGGGACAAGGTAAGAAGGAACTGGCTGCTCGGGGAGTTATCTCTGATGGGGAGGGATGGTTTGGGCCACCACAGGGGACATCAGAGGCTCCAGCAAGGAGGCCTCTGAGGAAAGACAGAGAAGCCAGGTCTCAACCAAGAGAAGAGAAGGTGTAGGGGAGTCACTCCATTCATTAACTCTCATTATGTTAACAGCCTCATGAGATCCATATTATAATTTCCATTTTGCAGATGAGAAAACTGAGGTCCAGATATCCTCTAGAGCTGGCCCAAGTCTACACACCTGGCAATGAACAGAGCAATGAACAGCCTGCCCTGGCACCCAGGCCTGGAAAGGGTCCTGGGTCACATGCCCAGGACTGAGAGCGATAGAAGTAAGTCTCCCTCTCCATCCCTCCAGCCTGCCCCCAAACTGCTGAATGCAGGACTCACCTAAGAATCCAAGTCTCAGCTCCCCAATCCCACCAGCTCTCACTTCCTATGCTGCCCCACCCCCCAGGTCAGAGGCTCCTCAATCTCCCAGGAAGTCTTCTGAGCACCCCACCCCATTGCTTCTGCCAGACTCCCCCAGTGCAGTCCTTATGTTTGCCAAGCTGCAGAGCACTGGGTCACTTGGGTGGCTACTTACATGGCTGCATGATGCAGGGCTCAGCACGAGCTCCAGACTCACAAAGCTCTGGCTTTGAAACCTAGCTCTTGGCTGTGCATCACAGGGCCATCTTTGCCTCAGTTTCCTCACCTGTAAAGTGGGATTAATAGAAGCACCTACTTCAAAGGACAGTAAAGATTTAAAGAGATATTGTAGCAGAGGGGTAAAATGAGGCTCAGAAAGTGGGTGCGGCTCCTCCAATGCCACAGGGCATACCAATGACAATGGGAACCAGAACTTTAGAGCTGGGAGATAAGGAAAGAGGCTCAGATTAGAGGTCCCCTACAACAGGACTCTGGATGCCTGCTCCAGTGCTCCTGTCTCCTGGCCATGAAATCAGTGTCCCCATGGTTGAGTGCTCAGAGCCAGGCCCTGGGAAGGCTGGACGAGGACAGCTTTCCGGACCAGGCCTTCTCTCGCCTGCCCTTCCTGCCCCCACACTCCCTCAGAGACTGTCTCCACCTGACCCCGGTGGTCTGTCCTGGGTGTGGAGCCGTTTGCAACAGGCGCCTATTGTCTGCGGGCCTGAGTGCACCTGTAGAGCCTTGTCCCAGCCCAGTGAGTCAGCTCTTGGCAGGCCGTGGGCAGCCACTCCACATCATCTTATGCCTGAAAGAGGACCTTTCTTTTCACGTCTCTCCTGCTTCTTCCCTCATTCTCCATGAAGTGGTCGTCTCCACAAGGCAGCAGGGAACTGCATTCTCTGCCAGGATTTCTTGAGTCTCCTTAGCCAGAACTCAGGGTGGAGCCTCAGAAACAAAGCGAAGGCAGCCTAGGGCTGGCCAAAGCCCATGATCTGCTTTAGGGTTGCTGGTGCCCTCCAGACTGCCTGCTTCCAGGGGATATACTGAAGTCAGGGTAAGCACAGCATTACCGTACTTATCCGGAGCCCTCATACTTGACAACCTCTACCATCCAGACCAAGATCTGCAATCAAAAGTTGTCTGAGCAGAATAAAGATGCTTCTGACAATGTCTAACAAGTCTGACAATTAAACTTTAGAACTTCACTCATCAATTTTTCCCCTACCTGAATCAGAGCCTATCTGCTCTTCCCTTACACACTATTCTAGCATGCTTGGTTATCTAATTTATATGTGTATTAAAGGAATAAAATCAGAATAGGGAGGGAACCATTAAGGGTATTCTCATTGACAGCAAAAGGTATTGGGTGGCAAAGACACAAACAATAAAAATGTCAAGTCAAGAACTAAAAAACTAAAGCAATCTTGAGTTATTTGGAGTAGGGACAAAGAAAATGATATACCCCAGCTACTAGGGCCATCACTAGGTTTCCGTTATAGTAAGGGATATTCTTAATGGGGACCCTGAGTGTTCAGTGGGAAATTGGATTATGGTCAATCGGTTTAAGGTTTGGGACTGTGTGATACATTTGTAAGGATTTTCAAAGAACATGATTTCATACTTCTTTATGTTTTTGACATTTAAAGAATTAAGTAATTGGGAGTTAATGATGGCAGACTAAGTGATTTAGGCCAATGCTCCCACTGAGGACAACTAGAACAGCTGGAGAAAATATTTTAAAAATCTGCTTGAAGGCCTCAGGGAGCTAACAAGATAATGAAGCATTTCTGGGTCGTGACTAAGACCTAGAGAAGAAAGAGTGGCATTTGGGGCCATTTCTTTTTCCTGAGGGTGTTTGCCTATTCAGGAGGGGGTCAGCTAAGAGTCCAAGAAGCAGAGCAGTGCTTTTGTTCTGGCTTGAGGGACTAAAAGAACATGGATTGGAGTTCTGGGCTTGTCGAGGGATGGAACTTAGTGAATCACCTCTCTTTGAAGAGGCACACCAAAAGGACTGTATCCTAGAAGTTAAGGGTGAACCATAAGTAAACAATTCAGTTTCCAATCACTCAGCTCTTAAAATTGAAGTTGGTGACTCTGTATCATGAGTAACCCATGCATCTGGCAGACACACGTGTGAGTCCTCTCCGAAGGAAGGTATCCTCATTCTAGGCCTCAGATTATTTCTATAAACAAGTCTGTAAATGCAATGTCCAACACATAGTTGCAAATACCCACACACATGAGGAGTCAGGTAGCATAATCTTTGAAACATCAAAAACCAAGGACAATAGAAACTTACCCATAATGGCAATATCTATTAGAGATATCAGCAAAGATTTAAAGTGATTATGCTTGCTATGTCCCAGGAGATGGTAGTGGGTACTCCTGCTGCAGAACTCAGGGGTATAAACAACAAATTTGTTGTCAGAAACTTGATTTTGTGGGTCGGGGATGCAGGAGGGGGTTGGCTGGGCAGTTCTCTCACTCAGGGTCCCTCACACAGTTGTCAGATGTCAGCTAGGGACATCCAAGATAGCTCCCTCATGTGGCTGACAGCTGGTCCTGGTCATTGGCTAGGAGCCTGGCTAGTGTTGACCAGAGTACCCGTGCATGACAGTCTCAGGGTGGTTGGATGCCTTATGTGGCAAGCGGCTTCCTCCAGAGGCGATGTCCCCAAATAGCTAGGCAAAAGACGCAGGGCCTTCTCTGAGGCAGCCTCAGAAGTCAGAAGCTTCACTTCTCTTAAATTCTGTTGGGCACAAAGAAGTGACAGAGGGCAGCCCAGATTCAAGGGAAGGAACCCCTGCCCCCCACCGCCACCACCTCTCAATGGGAGGAATGTTGAAAATTCTATGGTCAAATTTTGAAACTTCCACAGAGATAAAAGTGTTAAGCTTCTATTGTTGAGAAAATTCCAGTAGATTGACCGATCTCTTCTGAACAGTGAGATATTCTAGACTTCATCCAACTGAACTATGCATCACCTCCCAGCAGGGTCTCACATGCCTGTCTGGGCCATGTCACATGACGTCTCTTACTAACAGAATGCACTGCTAGAGATGGTCGAGGTGCAGGGGGGTGCACCAGTTCATGTCCACATTCTCAATGACCCCCTCCCCATGCTCTCACCTCTCCTGAGGCCTGTATTTTCCCCACAGAAATTGTCAGAAAACCCCTCAGACAGCCCCAGAATCTTAAAAGCATTCAGTGGCAGAATTAGAAATGATCTCAGGAAAGTATCCAGCCATGTAATAGGAAAAATAGAGGCATTTGTGGTTGGATTCTTTCTGGACAGCCCTCATTTATCTACCCTGGGGCATCTCGAACCTGGCTCATCCTTAGAACACCTGCTAGGATAGATGATTCTCAGACTGGGAGAAGGTATTTGCAACTTGAGAAACTGCCAGGGATTAAAACCTAACATAGTCAAGGAACTCCTGTTAATTAATAAGAAAAGGATAGGAAATCCAATAGGGAAAAAGGGTGAGCAAAAAAATAGGACTAGACATGTCACAAAAAAGAAAGTGCAATGTCCACGTATATGAAGAGAGGAGCGAATTCACTAGTTATTAGAGAGATTCCTACTTCAAACAACAGTATACCTCTCCACACCCAGCTGAATGGCACAAATTAGAAAGGTGGCTTATATATGGGGAGATGAGACCCTGGTGTCCTGCAGGTGAGTGGATAAGCTAGTATAGGCACACCTTGGGGACATTGTGGGTTCAGTTCCAGGCCACTGCATCAAAACTAGTATTGCAATAAAGGGAGTCATAATAGTTTTGTTGGTGGAGGGTCTTGCCTTCACCATAATGTGAAAAACACATTATGAAGCACAAGAAAGTAAAGTGCAATAACCAAGACATGCCTGTATATCCATTCTGAGAACAGCAAGCTGGTTGTATTTAGTGAAACTGAGTATGCATGCACCTGATTTTCAGGATCCCACGGACAGGTACACAGCCCGGCAAAATGATTGTGCTAGGTGGGAAGAGGACATATACAGGGTGCTGATGACAACAAAATTTAGGGTAGTGGGGAGCTGGAGGCAGCCTAAGTGTCCATCCCTGGGGAATGGATAAGTAAGATACGGCAGCTCCCTTCCAAGTGGCAAATAGAACAAGCCAGGCGTACATACAAGGATGCATAGATCTGAACAACAGTGTTGAATGATAAAAGTAAGAAACGGGGGAGAGTTACAACATAAAACCATTCATACAAATTATAAAACATGCAGAAGACAAGACGACCCAGTATACAAAGGAGAAGACCTGTATAAGCACGTAGAATGAGGATCTGGAGGTAGGGTTTTGGGGATGGTGGGGTATGCGATGGAGATCAGGGGTGAAGGAGAAAAATAAAAGGAAAAGTAACATTAAAGGGGATTTGAACAGACCAGTGATGATAGTATACCGTGAACTGAGGAATACAGTAAGCTCAATTGCCTGCGTCTATGGTAAAATAAACAGGTAAAGCAGATTTCTAGACTTCAACCACAGAGATTTAACTTCAACAGACCTGGGTGAGGCCAAAAATCCAGGCCCCAGTGGTTCTGTTCATGACCTCTGCAACATCCTAGATACATGTCATCAGTGACTAGTACTTGAATACATCCAATGACACAGAGCTCATTTCTATACGAATTATTAGAAAGCACTTCTTATTATATTATCTGTTAAATTACACAATATGTTACATATTATTATATTATGATATAATAATATAATAGAAATGTCTCCCGGAGACCGAAATTCATCTCCCTGTACCTTCCAAACTATTGATCGGACTCCTATTCTCTGGAGCAAATGAAATCATCAGATCCCAGCTGCTTCCACATGCCAGTCCCTCAATGACCTTTCATCTCCTCAGCATCTCCTGTCTGTCATGTTTCCCCCCTCCACCCCACCTCCACTCTAGCCAAGTTGTTCCCCCAAGTCTGATCTAGCTACCAGTGTCTTTCCTTAAACATTGCTCCCTCAGAGAGGCCCCACACTCTGGGTATGACCTCACCAGCTCAAGGTATAGCAGGACATACACCTTCTCCAGCCTATGCTCCTGCTAATATGACCTCAGATGACAATTGTTTTGCTTTTTCTTTTTAAAGCAATTCTCAGTGAGCTTATGGTCAGTCTATGTTTTAGGTATTTTTCAATAGAATTGCTATGAAGGCTGCTCCATCCATTTCCCCTACACACAATCACACACACACACACACACACACACACACACACACGGCACAAAATAGAAGTGTTACTAGAACATGGGTCCTTCTCCACGCAGTGTTCAGGCTCTTGGTATCTCAAGCAAAAAATTGAACGAGATACACACCCAAGTGCAGAGAGGAAACCAAGAAGCAGTTTATTGAAAGGAAAATAAGGTGAAACAGAGTAGTTTATTAAAAGAGAAAGTACACTCCTAAGAGGTAGGAGCCCACTCAGGCGGGAAAATGGCTCAAGAGCCCCGATTAATGAGGCTTTTATTCTCTCTAGTTGTAAGGGGTTACGCCAAGCTGGGTGTGGGGCCTTCTGATGGACAATTTTGATTGACACGGGGCCTATTACATCACCTTTTCTAACTGTGCATGCTCTTTCCCAGAGTTCAGTCTAAGGATATTAATGAACGTACAGGCATATGTACGATATTGTAATGATGGTATAATGAGGCTCAGGTGAGATGAAGGTCATTGTACCTCTCACTGCGCAGGTGTTAGGGACTGGCTCAAACTGGTAGGCTTCCTGTGCCCTCTAACTTCCTTGTTTTAATTAAACTCTTTGTCCGGAAGCTTCTCCTGTGGCTGCCTAGCCTGGGGAGGGATTACTAGTGAGAGGGTGGTGTTAGGGTGGTGATTATTTCAGCAGGGTGAGTCCCATGGGAGGGGTCCTGAGATCCCCTCTATTCTGTCTGCCTTCCTCACATTTCTTGTGAGAGACGTGATCCCCACAAATCTCTGTGGGAAGTTCAGGGACTAGGGGGTCTCATCCTCTGTATCTGCTTCCTGCTGAGTGTGGTCGTTGTCCCTACCTATTGGGGATCCACGGAGCTGTCACCCTATCTGATCTGAAAGAGGAAGGGGTCTCGAGTTTTGACTTCTTTGGTCGGAATGGGCTAGAAGCCTTGCTGAGGTATCAGTTGTATCCCAATGGCCCCTAGATGAGGAGAAATTAATTCAGTTAATAGTCCAAAAAGCACTGGCCCACGAAGCAGGCCCGAAAGCCCCTGTCACTGGGTGGTTACGTGATAGAAAATACATGAATTAGTATGGGCTAGGAAACAGGTGAAACTGAGAGCTGAAGAACTAGGGAAAAGGAGACTAGAAACTTCTATAGTGTGTGTTGGGGGCTATCTCCTTCATTTGGCCTGCATCCAAAGCAGAAAAGATACACAGTGTAAAGCAGGACTCCAGCCATGTACTTGGTTTCTTGTGTATCCTCTGAAGATGATCTGTACACACTCATTGTTTCATTGGTGCTGGGAAGTGCAACAAGTACCAAAAATGACGAGTACCAAACAAATTTTTTCCGTAAAGAATAATGTGAATACATTTAATGCATTCCCAAACCGAAAGTACACAAAATGACCACAGAAGCTAAGACCGCAAGGGGACTGCACAGGGCAAGAGCTACCACGGGAATAACACGTGACCCCTCGTTTGGGCTGGAAAGGGTAGCGAGTCACAAGGCAATCAACTGGCAAGGTCCAGCTTGCACGCTGAGTGCCACACACACGACGAGTAACAGGACAACGGGTTCGCGTCAAAATGCATTGAGTCCCAAATTGGACAAGTTTCTAAGCAGTCGAGTACCAAGGTACATACACCCTTGTGACTGCACACAAAAGACGTGTAATCGACAGTTATACATACTGTCATGCTCCTTTTTTTCCTCCTTAACCATCAATCTGGGAGAACTGTCCTTCTCATTATAGAACTCCTTGTCTCATTCTTTGCATCAGCCCTTGGCCTTCCATTGTGTGGATCTATCCAAGGTCATCTAACCCATCCTCCACTGCTGGAGTGTTTCCAGTCCTTTGCATCATTCCAGGCTGTGTTGCCGGGACTACCTGGCACATAAGACATTCCATATATATATATATATATATATAGGAGCCAGCATCTCTGCGGAGCCAGTACCCACGTGCCTTTTGGCTGAGATTTTGCTTCCATTCTAGAGCTGGACTTCTATCCTGTCTGCCTACTATGGATCTCTCTGGTTGCTTTTGCCTGTTGTTGCAGGCACCGGCAGGCAGATTTGCATCCTCTTTGGGCTGCTGAGCCTGTTGCTCTCAGCTTCGGGTCTTTTGCAAGCAGAGGGAGGCAGCCTCTCAGGCCTCCATTCAAGCCATTGATAAAAATGTCCCAGGGTGATGGGGCCCAGGGCGAGGACCTTGGGGCAAGTCTTAGAGAATTACAGGTGTCCATTCATCAGCTGTTTCCACAGGCACAGGCGTGTCCCCGGTGTTGTCATGGAAGCCAGCCTCTCTAGAATATCCCAACAGGCTCTGTCACTTTTCCGGTAGAAATGCAGGACCTCCACCTCCAGCAGCCCTGCGTCTCAGTCAGAAAGAGGCTGGTTAACAGGGCATGGTTTGCTCCAGGTAGAACTGGCTGGAGGGTCTGGAGAGGAAACCCTTGGCCTTTGTGGTCAGCAGAGCTGGGACCCTGATCTACCCGTTTCTAGCTATGCGGCTTTGGGCAAATTACTTAGCCTCCAGAAGCCATCTATCGGAATAACCGCCCCCCCCCCCCTTTCATATGCTGTGAGGATATGTGAGATTAATTGTCTGCAGTGGGGTTCTACTGCTATCTGCCTGTCTGTCGGTCTGTTGGTCAGTCTTTCTTCTCCATGAACTTACATGCTAAATAATCAACTCCCAAGTGTTCACTGAGGATTGACTTCAAGTTCTGAAGTCTATCGTTTCCCACCTGGACTCTTCCCACTTTTAAACACGAGAACGTGGTTGCCCCAGCTCAGGTCGGTATTCTGCCCCCGGCTCCACTGCCGAGAGTCTGTGTTCGTGAGCAGGAGATCTTTCAGCTCCAGAGATGAAACTCCCTCTGGGCCCACGCTGAAGCCCCATGAATGTGGCCAGTTCCCTCCTAACATCTCCTGTCTTTGCTAGGACTGACACTCTTCTCCACTTTGGGTTTGTCCCTCTTTCAGAGAGAGTCAGGCCTATTCTTGCTCCGACAGCTAAAGGAAAGCATGCCCTCAAGCTCTTTATCCCTGGGATCCGAGCTCCTCCTGCCTCAGCAACCTCAGTCCTGCACGGTGAGCCCTGCACTGGGACCTGGCCAACAGCTCATGTTACCAGATTTTGAATACGGACTTTCAAGATGGGTTTTGTTTCGGCAGCCCCCTCTCCAACCCCAGGGCCACACGAGCTGTACTCTCCTCCCTCCATCCGGGCCTGGCCATGGTGCTTTGGGAAGGGTGCCCCTTCTGGGTCTTGCATCTTTCAATGCCTTCCAAAATGTAAAGCCAAGAGGTCCTTCCTTTCCTGGAACCCAGGATGTCCACTTTCTTGGGCTCACTGGTGAGTGAGCACTCACAATGACAAGGCCACTGTCATTTCCAGCTGGTGCTCACGGGAGCAAGGCCCCATTCACCTCACAATCAAGTGTTGTAGGCACGCTGTGGGCCAGATCCTGCACTAGGCACAGGGAACACAATGGAATATGATGCACTCCTGCCCCGCCGGAGGAGACACGTGAAGACCTAACCACCCCGGTTGCCCCTGTAGGTTGGGGATCATGCGGCTGCACATGCTGGGGCAGTGGGGCTGGCCGCTTCACACCCTCTGTCAGAAACGTGTCCTCCCATCCCGCCAGCTCTGCATTCTGAGACACCCAGAAGCTTGATCTGATGGGACAGCCTGAGCCTATGTCCCCCAGAGCATCACGTTTACTCTCAAACATTTGAAAGGGAGGCCAGCAGGAGGGAGGAGCATTTAGGCAGAGCCAGGACACAAACCCAGGTCTAGGGGACTGGTAGCCCAGGTCATTTCTATTGGTCCACAAGCACCCCCACCCACCCTGCCTTACCCCCAACCACTTGCCCACTTTCGTCCTGCTGTTCTCAGGAAGGGAAGAGGTAGGAAGGAGAATCAGCTCTGTGTCAGGCCCCATACCGAGGGGACTCAGCCCCAACCAAGTCTTGCCTTCTCCCGGGCTTCTCCCTATGCTCAGGGGTCAGACATGGGCATGAGTGACTACCAGGCGGGGGCAAGGTGAGTTATGCCTGGTGTGATATATGATTTCCAGGCATTTGGGTTCAGACGAGAGTGGCCACCCAGCTGTGGAAGGTGGTGAAATTGCATGAAACCCCAGTCTGCACAGCACTTTGCTACTTTGCAGTTTCCCTGCCTCTCGTCCTTTCACCTCCCCTGAGTCAGGCAGGCAGGGAGGCAGCGTTGCTGGCCTGGAGAGGGCAGCTGAGGCTGGAGTGAGCCGGGCTTGGAGCAAGCAGGTCCTGATTCTTAGCCTCCTCTCCCAGAGAAGGATGCATGGGCTCTAGAAGGCACTCAGGGGTCTTGCTTGTACAAGTGGGTCCCCCAGATCTGTTTTTTGCAGTCAAGAGACACATTCTTAGCCTGAATGGGGATGCTGGGGTGCTGCTACTGACAGCACCTTTCCCCAGTGGGCCAACCCAGAGATAAAGAGTGAGCAACAGATGGTCAGCCGTGGCAGACTAAGGAAGCTACAAGCACACCCTGGGGGCGCTGAGCCTGGGCAGCTATCTTTACCTCCCTGCAGGACAGCCAGGGAGGGCAGGGGCTGCTCCGTCTCAACAGCCCCAGGTCTCCCAGCCCATGTCCCCTTCGACCCCAGGACCCAGCTCTTTCTCTGAAGGGGTAGCACCTGAGTTTGACATTCTTAGCTCAGGTCTCACAGGAGATGGGGGTGCCTTGGGCTGAACCTCTCTGCTTGGCTGCTCCCAGGCAGCAGCAGGAGCAGCTAGTTCTAGGCCAGGACTCCTGCAGGCCTTCCAACTCCATGAAGGGCACGTGGAAACGCTCCCCAGACAAATCCCTTGACCTCTCGGAGTCCCAGGTCCCCTCAACTGGTGCATGGAGGCCTCTGACGCTAAATGAGATAAGTTAAAGCAGGTGGAGTGTCTAGGACAGTCAGGCATGTGGTCAGTGCTTGATACATGTGAGTTGCTGCCATTGTTGTCGTCCCTGGCATGATTATCAGCTCTAGGCCAGTCTCCACCACTGCCTGAGATTAGGGTCACTCAGGTAAGGTCCACAAGGCCACAGCCCTGTGTGGGGGTGTAGGGGAGCTTCCCACAAGGGAAGGCTCCTGGTGTGGCTCAGGGAGGAAATAGAAGGCCCTCAGAGAAGACATTGGATTTCAGAAGGTGGTAATCCTGACACACAATTCAGCCTCTGAAGGTGCTGGGTGTCTGAGATGTGTGTGTACTGGGTGAGTATGAGGGGCCTCAGCCACAGAAACACGACCCCAGAGCCAACAGAGGCGCCCCGTAGGAGACCCCAGGTGGAAAGGGGTAGGCGAGGCCTTGCCGGCCACACCATCTCAGAGGCCTGGTTCTCTGAGTGTATTTGGAATACCCCAGCCTGGTCTCTGCTACTATGGGGAACTAAGGACAGGGCCTCTGTCCATCATCCATTCATTCACCCCTTCCTTCCTTCGTTCATTCATTCAACTGGGCTATATTGAGTACCTCCTGTAAATCCAGGCACTAAGCATGCAGTATTGACAAAACCCCCCTGCCCTCGGGTCGCTCTCCACATTCCTTAAGCAGCTCCTGCCCCTCTCCCCAAGCCCAATGTGAGAGAGCACCAGCATCTGGTCAGAGACTCCCAAGGGGGCAGAGCCATGGCCCACGCTGCCTCTCTCAGCATCAATCTTAGAAGTTTTGGGGGAGTTCCATGATGGTGTAGTGGCTTAAGGCTTCGGCGTTGGCACTGTCAGCGCTGCGGCCTGGGTTCGAGTCCCAGTCAGGGAGCTACCCACATACCAAAAAGCAAAAAAAAAAAAAAAAAAAAAAGAAGAAGAAAAAGTTTTGGGCCTCCTCTTTATTAAACAGATGGCATTTCCTTACTGTCCCATTGCCCACTAGGGTAAAAAAAAAATACCCCCTATTCCTTCTCTGCATCTGTGTTCGCTTTGTGGCCCAAGTCCCGACAATGGCCTACAAGTTTCTGCAGGATCTGGTCCCTCCTACCTCTCTGCCCTCATCTGCCACTACTCTCCCTCTCCCTCATTCCACACTGCTTCCTCTGCTGCCCCTCAAACAAGTGGCTCTGCTACCACCCCAGGGCCTTTGCACATGCTGTTGTCTCTCGTGGAATGTTTTCCCCCCAGTGATGCACATGGCTCCCCCTTTCAGGTCTTAAATGTCACCTTCTCAGCATGGCCTTCCCTGACCTCTCTATATTAATTTTATCACTCCTTCCCACTCACATTCCTATTCTTCAGTCTTTATTGTTCTCCACAGCACTTACCATTACATTACTTCTAATATACTTACGTTGTTTAATGTTCTCACCCTCCAATAAAATCCCAGCTCTGTGAGGTCAGGGACCTCTGTTAGTTTTGCTCACTGCTGTGGCCCTAGTGCCTAGAACAAAGCCTGGCACTTAGTAAGTACTCAGTAAATATGGTGAGCAAGAAAGGGAAAGGAGTGGAACACCCAGAGAGCTACATACCCCAAAGAGTCCTCAGCACTGATGGGGGTGGCAAGAGGCCAGAAAGTCCTACTGGGGGGCCGACCTGCAACCCCAGGAGTACGTGAGTGGAAGTGTTGCCAAGCAAAGAGTCAATGGGGTCATGGCCTTGCCCCACCATTTTGGCTGCAGTTTGATGTGTCTGTGTTACAGTCTGAGAGGGAGCATCTTCGCAAACCCAACTCAACTCTCATCTGCAATGAAGTGGCCTTGGTCCATAGCCCCTGAACCTTGGCAGGCTTTCGCTCCAGCTCTGGCCCCCCAGCCTCCTGGCGTCAGCTTGGGGAGACATGCCCCAAGTGCAACAAAGAGGAATGGAGTGAGGGGAAGGGAAGCTGTCCTAACTGGGTGCCTACCATACACCGGGCACGTTTCACGCACTTGCCCTCCACAGCAGCCCATTTTACAGATGAAGAAATCGAGGTCCAGAGAGATTTTATAAGGTGCCTGGAGTCACACAACTAATAAGGGAGGAAACAGAATTCCCCCGCCGGGCTCTGACCCCTTGCATTGACCCCTGGGGGACAGTGGGAAGAACTCCCTGGGCCTAGCGGGAAGAGTGTAGAATTTGTGGTTCTGTGGAAGGGTCTCTGTGGAGCAGTACTAGGTGGTAGGGTGGGCCCAGGAGGCCTGGGCTTGCATGTATGCTGCCAACACTCCAGCTCCAGCCATGGGGTCACACCCCACCCTGGGTGGGCAGCGGGAGCTCCTCAAGGCCATCTCGGGGTCAGGGACAGTTTGCTTCAGCTCCTGCTGGCTGCCAGCTCCCTCTGCTGGACCAGCCCTGCGGACAGGCTCAGACACAGGGACGCTGCTGTCTTGTCTGCACTTAGGCTCTGTTAGCCCCTCCCTATTGCATGTGGGTGGTCACATGCGGAGCACCTGCAGGGTCACCCCAGTGTCCAAGGAAGGGATCCTTAAAGGATCTCTTCTGGGTGACCTGGGAGCCTGACACAGGAGGACAGAACAGGGGACGGAGTTGCAACCATTGCCACCACCACCGTCAACCCAAACACAGCCCGTGTGGACACAGGGGCTGAGCCTCTCCCATCATGCAGGAGGCATTTTGAAAACAGTGACCACCTCTCCCATCACACTAGAAACTCCCAAGGACAAAGGCTCTGTCTTCTCCCTCAGACTAGGAGTAGCCTGTGGGCAGGGGCTATCTCCCTCTTCAGACTGGGAGTTCCTGAGTTGTTCCGCTGCTCACCTGGGATGCAAACCCGCCCGGGGACACCTTCTCAGCAGTCTGGCCACTCCCAGCCCCCAGGCACCTGTCCCTGCCACTCTCCCCACTCCCTGGGCTCCCCCTCCCCACCGTGGGAGTTAAGCTGACACTAGGCAGTGCTGGTGAGTGCCACCCTGACCTCAGCAGCCCCAGAGGCAGGCAGTGAGCAGCCTAAGAGCCAGGCCAGGGATGGGACGTGACTGCCCCGCTGAACTCAGCTGCAGGCTTGGCCATGAGGAAAGTGATACCTCAGGGAGGCGGAGTGACCAGTGACATCAGCGTACGTGACTGTCAGCCCAGTTTTCCCCTCTGCCCTCCACCCCTCCCGCCCGCAGTGCTTGCTGAGCACACTGACCTTCAGCTCACAGGCCTCTCAGTGTGCCCACCCCAAGGACAGGAGCAGTACCCAGAGAAGAGGGGGTGCTCTCTGACTCCTTGTAATCTAAGTGAGTAGCCCCAGGGACAGAGGAGGACACAGGCCCCAGCCCTCTCCAGCCTGGGCTTCTGGGGCAGGAGTCAGTCACTTCCTGGGTGACCCTCTTTGCTGGCAGCCCTGCCCTGAGGGAATTGATCATTCTCTTGGCTCTACTAAATCTTCCTCCTGAGTGCCTGGCAGGCTTCTGGTGACTGGAAGCCAGTGTAGAGGGCACCTGGCTCCCCACACAGGCCTGCTGACGGAGCAGCCAGCCTGCATCCCTGTGGGAGCACAGGCCCAGCCAGGATGGGCAGGGCCGGCTGTCCCAGGGAAGCAAGTTCAACCACCTTAGATGACCACCACTTGTCCCTGAGGTGCCTTCTGCAGAACCTGATGCTGCAACAGCTCTTCTCAAGTGGCTCCCCCAGACTCCACTCAAGGGATGCCAGGTCCAGTGCTCAGTACCCAGACCTCACTCCCAGTAGAGGTAGACCAGTTAGAGATACCCAAAATGAGACCAGTGGTTGCCAAATTTGTTTCATTATGCGCCCTTATTGGGAAATATGATGTGAGAATGCACTCAATAGAAGTATACTTCTTTAAATGTATGTACGTTAAAGCCAACATTGCAACTAGCCTGAGGTATAATACTAGCTGGGGCAAGGGATATCGGGAACACGAAAGCCCAAGGGAGCCCTGATAAGCTTCCACATATCCCTGGAGGGTGGAAGGCTGTGTGCATACTCAGAGGAGACCGGAGAGGTCCTTAGCTATCTACTCATCCCTGGATAAGCACATAGGACATAAAAGTTGGGCCAGATTTGTAAAGTGTCTGAATCTTGAATATGTTTCCCAACCCACACACAGATGTATCGGCAGCAGGTAGAAGACTTACTAGATCAAGGTATTTAAGCACAATTTCTGACCAACCATGGGCAGAACACTAAGCTATGCTGACCTGGGGAAATGCCTATGAAGCCAGGCTTAAAAATAAAAACAAAACATTTAAAAAGAAACTACTCAGAAACATCAGCAGCTTCAGACTATGAGGAAGACAGACTCCACAGAATTAGTCTAGGCAAGCCACTAAAGAAACGACAGACAAAGAACTAAGCAACAACAATCCTAGTAGAGGTGGTGGTAGTGAATCAGAATTCAGAATTGCTACAATGTACTCTCTAAAATGTACAGTTTTCAACAAAAAGTATGAGATGTGCAAAGAAATGGGAGGAAAAAGCAATCAAAAGAAACTGTCTCTGAGGGGGTCCAGATGTTGTACTTAGCGGACAGTAACTTCAAAGCAACTATTATAAATGTGTTCAAAGAAATAAAGGAAGTCATGTGTAAATAATTTAAGGAAAGACTCATCAAATAGAGAATATCAATAAAGAGATAGAAATTATCTATCTTTAAAAAGAACCAAATGGAAATTCCGGAGTTGAAAAGTACAATATCTGAAATGAAAAATTCACTAGAGGGGTTCCAACAGCATATTTGATCTAGAAGAATCAACAAATTTGAAGATCAATTAATTTAAATTATCCAATCTAAAGAACAGAAAGAAAAAAGAAAAGTATGAACAAAAATGAACAGAACGTCAGAGACCTGTGGAGTATCAGTGGGAGGTCCAGAAGGAGAAGAGACAGAGGAAGAGGTAGGAAAAAATATTGGAAGAAAAAAATGGCCCAAATTTTCCAAACTTTATGAAAACCATTAATTTACATATCTAAACAAAGTCCAAGTAGGAGAATACACAAACATCCATAGAAATCATAGTAAAACTCTTGAAAAACAGCCAGAGAAAATCTTGACAGCAGCAAGAGAAAAATGAATCAAAAAATCATACAAGTGAACCATGTTAAAGTTAACAGCTGATTTCACATCAGAAACAATGTAAGTCAGAAGGAAGTGGGATGGCATCCTCAAAGTACTGGGGGGAAAGCAAAGGAAACTGGCTGGCCTTGTCCTCTTCCAGGGCGGTGCCTACAGGCACCCAGAACGGTCCAGTGTTTGACATACCATCGGAGGCTGTCCTACAATGCAGCCTCTGAAAAAACTAGGTCGTCCTGACCCCCTGGCATTAGAATTGTTTACCCCATATACCAAGGAGCCTGGGAAAGCACCAAAATCTGCATGTGTCATGGACCCAAGTTCACTTCGTGGAGTTCATGCCGTGAGACCTAAAGTTCCAATGAAGTCGTCTAAAATGGAAAAACATGTCATCAGGGCCTATTGTGGACCCACGTGTGCTAAATGTGTCTGTGACTGGATCAAGCATATTTTCCTTATTGAGAAACAGAAATTGTGGTGAAGGTGTTGAAGGCACAAGCACAGAGTCAGAAAGCTAAATGAAAAAGAAAAAAAAAAAAGAAAAGAAACTTGAGTAATAAAAACACTTATAACGCTAAAGAAAATAAGCTGTCAACAAGAAGTTTATATTTAATAGAAGTATCCTTTCAAAATGAAGGTGAAATAAAGACACTCCCAAACAAAGAGTGAGAATTTGTTGCTAGCACATATGCCATATAAGAAATACGAAAGTCATTCGGAAAGGAAATGACACCTGACAGTAACTTGAATCCACATGAGGAGGAGCACCAAGAGAAGTTATTGTTATTGTATAGGTAAATGTCAAGACACTATAAATATATATTTCTCTTTCCTTCTCTTAATAGATTTAAAGGACCATCACATGAAATAATATTTATAAAGCCACATAACATATAAAAATTATATATTTTATATACATATATATACATATATATATATATATGCCACAAATACATAATAAAACAAAGAAAGAGGAGGAAACAGAGTTATATTGGAGCAAGAAAAAGACACCAGACAGTAACTTGAATCCACAGAAGAAAATAAAGAGAACCAGAAATGATAAACATGTAGGTTAATATAAAATATTCTGTAAATACATTTTTTGTCTTTTCTTTTCTTAAAATTTTGAAAAGACAAGATGGCATAAGCAATAATTATAGCACTACTATTGGATTTATGACATACATGGATGTAATATACATGACAATAATAATACAAAGAATGGGGGAAGGAATAGAGCTATATCAGAGCAAAGTTCCAATAATTTACTGAGATTGAATTAGTATTAATCTGAAGTAGATTTTGATAAATTATATATTATTAATATAATTCCTAGAACAACTAAAATAATAATGTAAAATACAATAAAAGAACAACAAGCGAATTAAAAAGTACATTAGAAAAAATACTTATTTAACACAAAAGAAGACAGTAAGGGAAGAACAGAAGAACAAACAAAAAGACATGAAGCATATAGAAAAAAAGGCAAAATTGCAGAGATAAATCCAACCATATCAATAATTACAGTAAATGTGAATGACTTAAATACTATCAGACAGGATTAAATAAAGTCCAATTACATATATGCTGCCTACAAGAGACATTTTATATCCAAAGACATAAATGGTTAAAAGGAAAAAAATGGAAAAATATATACCCTGCAAACAGTAACCATGAGAGGTCAAGTATCTATACCAATATCAGATATAATAGACTTTAAGACCAAAAAATGATACTAGAGACAAAGAGAGACATTTTATAATGATAAAAGGGTCAATTTATCAGGATGACATAATAATTAATCACATATGAAACTAACAACAGAGCCCCAAAATAGATGAAGCAAAAATGGACAAAATCAAAGGGAAAAATAGAAAATTCAACAATAACAGTTGGAGATTTCAATACCCAATTTCAATAATGTATAGAAAAACCAGATGGAAAATCAGCAAGGATATATACGTAAGACTTTAGCACACCATCAATCAACTTAATCTGTCATATGAGTATATAGAACACTTCACCTAACAACAGCACAAATACACATTCTTTTCAAGTGCACTAAGAAGATTCACCAGGGTAAATCACATGCTATTACATCATACAAAGTATGTTCTGCAACCACAACAGAATTAAATTAGAAGTCAACAATAGAAGAAAATTCGGGAAATCCAGAAATATTTGGAAATTAAACAACACATTTCTAAATAACTCATGGGTCAAAAAAGAAACCACAAGACAAATTAAAAAATATTTTGAACTAAAAGACCATAAATACACCACATATCAAAATTTATAAAATGAAGTTAAAGCAGTAATTATGCTTAGTAGTAAATTTATAGCTTTAAAAACTTATACTAGAAAAAGGAGATGCTAAATCAATAGCCTAAACTTTCACTGTAAGAAATTAGAAAAAGAAGACAAAACTAAAACCAAAGCAATCAAAATAAAGGCAATAATAAATATTAGAACAGCAATCAATGACATAGAAAACAGAAAAACAATAAGAAAAAATAATGAAGCTACAATGTAAAGATCAACAAAACCGACAAACCTATAGCCACATTGGTAAAAAAAAAAAAAAAAAAAAAAAAAAAAAAAAAAAAAAAAAAAAAAAAAAAAAAAAAAAAAAAAAAAAAAAAAAAAAAGAAAGAAAGAAAACAAATTACCAAAATCAAAATGAAAGAGGGAACATCATAGAAATTAAAAGGGTGATAAGGGAGTACTATGAACAACTTTATGCCAACAAATTACACACTTAGATGCTTGACATTATTGGTCATTAGAGAAATGCAAATTAAAACCACAATGAGATACCACGTTTGACCCTCAAAAATGATAGTAAATCAAAAAGACCAATGATAACAAGTATCAGTGAGGAAGTAGAGAAATGGGAACTCTCATACACTGTTGGTACAGTCACTTTGAAAAACATTTTAGCAGTTTCTTTAAAAGTTAAACATAAATTTACTATATAATGCAGCAATTCCACTCCAAGGTATATATATATACCCAAAAGAAATGAAAACTTACTTCTACACAAAACCACAAATGTTTATAGAAACATTATTTAAAAGAGCCAAAAAGTAGAAACCACTCAAAGACCACTGACTCATGAATGGATCAATGTGGTATAGGCACATAATGGAATACTGTTCAGCTATAAAAAGAAATGAAATACTGATACATATTAAAACATGAATGGGGAAGGGGGTGTCCCCTGGTGGTGTAGTGGCTAGGCTTTGGCACTGTCACTGCCACGGCCTGGGCTCCATCACTGCTCAGGGAACCAACCAAAACTAAAAACAACAACAAAAACCATGAATGAATCTCAAAACCATTATGTTAAGTTAAAGAACTCAGACACAAAATACCAGACATTGTGTAATTCCGTTTATGTGAAACATCCAGGAAAGGCACAAAGTAGAACGATGGTGACGTGAGGATGGACTGCGAATGGGTAGGAAGGATCTCTCTGGTAATGAAAATATTCTAAAACTGGATTGCCATCATGGTTACATATCTATGGTTACTAAAAATCACTGAATTGTACATTTAAAATGGATGAATTTATGGTATGTAAATCATACTCAATAAACCTTGTATACCTCCCAAAATTGTAAAGGATTCTTTCTGAACTCGTCCTACTTTGGGGACCACTAAACTCAACTATAGGAGGGGGATGGTGGTTAGAGATGTGGGACTTGGAGCCAGGCGGCCTGGGTTCAAATCTCAGCTCTGCCACCTAGTAGCTAAATGACCTTGGAGAAACCCGGTAAGCTCTCTAAAGCTGTTTCTGTTTGTAAAGTGGAGATGATGAGAATAGTAATAATTCAGCAGGATGTCCAGGGGCTTCTGGGAAGGGGCAATGGGGAGGAACCGCTCCCAACCCATCCCTGGGGTGAACACTGGAGGGCATGCCCATTGTCCCCTAGGAGTCTTCCTCATTCCAACTCTAGACTCTTCTAACCAATCCATAAAGTGTCTGCTTGTGTGTGCTTTGCACAAAGCAGGCAGGTTTGAAGGCTGAAATTTCCCCATCCCAGACACACTATGCAGAGACTGCCTCATTGGTTCACAGAGTCTAATGAGAACTCATCTCTATTGTGCGGATGGGGAAACTGAGGCCCAGAGTGAGGACGCTATCTCTTTAGAACATGCGCAGGACTCTCGCTTCCTTTGGCGGGGAAAGAACTTGGACAAGGAAATGTCAAAGGTGCGATGGCAATTCTGAGCAACACAGGGAAGACAGAGGGGATGAGGGGGAGCTGAAGTAGGAGGACAGTGCACAGAGGAGCGGGGGGGGGGGGGGGGGGGGGGGGGGGGGGGGGGGGGGGGGGGGGGGGGGGGGGGGGGGATGAGGGAGCTGTTAGTGCACCCTCAGCTTCTGCAGCAGGGGAAGAACTCGTGCGGCCGGTGGGCAGAGCCCCCAACTCCCTGAGATCTCGTCGGCGTCCCGCAGTCCCTGCCGGGCCCTGGCCCACAGCCCCACGCTCGCTCCCGCGGACCTCGTCCAATCCGCGCTGGGCAGGAGAAGATGTTGCCATCTCCGAGTTCATTGACCCGGGCTTGGAGGGCGGGCGCCGCGGGATTAAGGGAGGGGCGCGGCAATTCCTGCCGCCTGCGGGAGAGCGGTTACCGGGCCGGTAGGACTGACCCAACTGCTCCCAGGTCCTTGCTGAGCCGTCGGGGCCACGGAGTCACCTGCCTTGCACACCAGAAGAAAGTTGCACCTGCGTGGACTCTAGCCTGGTGCCCCCACCCTGCGGCAGGAACCCGGGGTGGGGTGGGGGTGCTTCCAGGCGCCTGACCTCTGCCCAGCCCAGCTTGCAGCGCCCTCTCCAGGGAGCATTTGCAGAATAAACTCCTAATCGCCTTCTAAAAATCCCTTTTACCCCAAATTAACTTCTAGAGGTCACCTCTTCAGAATCAGGTTTCCAGCCAGAGAATTTCAGACTCCACCCCAACCCAGCCTCCTACCCTGACAGCTCCTCCTTCCTCCCAGTTAGCTCATTCTCCATTCGCTGCCTCTCTGCCCACCCCCCACCCCCACCCCCAACTTTTTCCTTCATCTCCAACTCACAGGGAATACAGGGCAGAGATTCAGGGTGACACAGGTGTCACCCCAGGGCATACCTGTTTGAGTTTCCAGTTCTGCCCTTTATTGCTGTGAGATCTTACACAAGTTGTTTGACTTCTCTGTGCCTCAGTTTCTCTGTCTAGGAAGTGGGGATAATAATAGTACTAATCTCTTAGGGTCATTGGGAAGACTGGGGGTGGGGGTGGCATTACTATTAATTCCTTACCCACTCTCCCTCCCCCACATCTCCACTCAGCCTTCACCCTTGCCCTGACCCTGCAACACATACACGAGGATTGCACAGCGGGGTGCCTCTTGGATACCTGAGGGTAGCAGTGTGCTGCAGCCAACTTGCTCCAACTTGGGCAGTTGTAAACATCTTTTCCCAACTTCTCATTCATTGACTTCAGGCTGTTAGACTGATGTCAACCGTGGTGCAGATATTTACAGCACTGATGCAGATGAAGACATTCCCCTCAGAAAGTCAGGTAAACAGTCACCAGCACACCACTGCCTGGGGGTCTGGTCCACCGCGAGCATTGGCCACTACAATAAGCCCCTGGGAAAGGGCTGGAGGAGCCCTGGAAGGGGCTGTGGGTAGAGCTAACCTGTCCCACATCCTTTTTTCTCACCTCCAGCCCCACTGCAGCCTTGTGCCCAGATGGCTAAGGTTACCTCCTAACTAGGATCCCCACACCCACTCGACCCCCTCCCATCTCCTCTCCACTAACCTGAAATGCAAACCAACCCTAGGCCATCCTCTTAGGGTGAAGGCAGGCCCACCAGGCTTTGCAGGCTCTGACCTATTTCTTCCTGCTCTTCATCTGACTACTTCCCAACCTTACTTGTACTGCCTTTGCCTGCCTCAGAGCCTTTGCATACATTGTTCCCTCTACCTAAGCTGCTCTTCCTATGCCCATTTCCCAGGGCAAATGTCTTCTTCTTCTTCTCCTTCTTCTTTTTTTTTTCTTTTGGTGGTTCCCTGGCTGGGAATCGAACCCAGGCTGCAATGTTGAGAGCACCGAAGCCTAGGCACTACACCACCAGGGAACCCCCTGGGGGCAAATGTCTAATCTGCATTCAGATCTCCATGTTTCCCAGAGGACCTTCTCTGACCGTTTATCCCACCCCAGGAACAATGCTTATTACTGTTTTTACCATTTTTGTGTGCCTGATTCTTCCAGATCTTTCTGGTCTATAACAATGGTAAGCTTCAGGAAAGGGTCAGGCTCTGGCTTGCTCAGCACTAATCTCTGGCCCAGGACCTAGAACATAGTAGGTGCCTGATAAATATTTGCCAAAAGGAAAAATGAATGAATCATTCTATTGGAAAGCTGACTCTAGGGAGTATGAAACTGCTTTTAAACCTAGTTTGGGGCCGGGGGAGGGAAATACGCTTGGAGTCAGGGCCTGGGCCCAGGGTCAGAGTCTAAGTTCCTCTTCCATCTTTGATTCAATGTGTGATCTGGGAGCCTCCATTTTCGTTTCTGTACGAGAAGATAATAAGAATGACAATCATGTGCGTGGCATAACGCCAAGGTTGCTGCGACAGTAAATGAAACAACGGACATGAGAGACTGCTATGAACTGTCCAGCCAATTCTACAGAGGGCTCAGGTGTGGATCCCAGTACAGATGCTTCATAGCTGGGTCAGGTTAGAGAAGGTACTCGATGTCCTTGAGTTTGTGTCTTCAGCTGGACAATGCAATCCCTACCTCATAGGGCAGTGGGAGGGTCCATGGCTCAGCCCCAAGTCTAGCACATAGTAAGCCTGGGACTCAGTGGGTGGCCACTAGGACTATTACCTTCAGCTCCAAACCCACTTTATGCAGGAGCTGCACGGCATTGCTTATTGAGAAACAAAAGAATGGTATAGCACAAGTTTTTATAGTATGTCTGGGCCAGTAGGGTGTGTTGGAGTTTCGAGAGAGGCCTCCCTGGGCATCTTTTCTGTACCAGGCACTGTGCTGCGTGGGGACAGGGAGCAGCAGGCCATCTAGGTCTGTCCTAGGTGGTTTCTTCCACAAGAGCAGCTCAGGAAGAAGGTAAGGGCCACCACAGTGGGTGCATCTGGGGCAGGCCCGGCTTCAGGCAGGACACTGGGGGAATCAGGCCATAGGCCGTTCAAGCAATGTGCTGGAACAGAAAAAGGCAGCAGCTGCTCAGAGCTCAGCTTCAGACCACAGGGTAGTAGGGCTTCCCACTTGGGTCGGCTGTGCTGAGCACTTGAATGGGGCATAGGGGAGGGAGGTACCATAGTCTGAGCACCTTCTACAGGTCAGGCCCTGGTCTGAGCACTTCGCACAGCATCAAAACCATCCTGCCAGTGGGTGCTACTGGCTGACTTTTCAAAAGAAGAAAAGAGGAAACCGAGGCTCAGAGCAGAGGGTGACTTGCCCGAGGTCACAGAGCCCAAATGTGCTCAACTAGAATCTTAACCCTAAGGCAGCAGCTCTCCACTGCCCTGTCCTGTCTCCCTGGGGAAGGGGCTAAGCCCTGGGGGACCTGACCTTGGCTATCTCCTGGAAGGGAAGAGGAATAACGGGTCCCAGGGCACACTGCCACTTCCAAGTTGTGTGCCTCTAGCAGAGTAATATTGTTAGGAATATTCTCAGCTATAATTTAATGAGAGGTTATTATGTGCCAGGGAGCTTTCTTTAACTCATTTAATCCTCAGAACAGCCCTGTGGCTGAGTCCCATGATTATTCCAATATACACATGAGAAATGAAGTCCAGAAAAGCTAACATTGATTCTTCTGGTACGTCTTCTCTTTTCTTGGAAAAGAAAGATGTGTTATTGGGGCACTTTGGAACATCAACCCAGAGTTGCATACCAACTAAGGGAGGAATGAAGGAGTTGGTTGGGAAGTCCTCCCTCATGTCCACCCTGAGTCCCCCAGGCTGCAGTGAGAGCTTGGCGTTCCACAGCTTCTCCGGGCCAGCCGGCAGCCACCCCCCACCACTCAGCCTTGGCCCCTCCTCTGCTGGGGTCCAGAAGAGGGGTGGTGCTCTTTCATTCCCCAGGCCTAGGGGAAGAGGCTGGCTGAGGTCATGGGTCTGTGCCCCTACCCCAGGCCGCCTTGGCCATGCCGGCAGCTCCGTCAATCAGGTGCAGCCAGCTCAGCAGCGGGCCTTTTATTTCCTAAATTAAAAGGGCTTGTGATTCCTGATTGAATTAAAGGCGGGAAGGTCAGCTCTGAGAGCAGCAGGGAGATTTCAATCACAGGAGACCGGAGGCAGCCAGGGTGGCCAGGAAGGCTAGACACAGAGCAGACAAGGCAGAGGGCAAGAGTGGGGACACGTCCAGGACACCCAGGCTAGTCCACAGCATAAGCCTTTTGAGTGTATTGGTTTGAATCGAGAAATTTCATCCTCCCTCTTGCCCTGCGTACAGTAGACAACCTGTACCCCTGCCCTAGGCAGGCTTGCTTGCCTGTTAGTGAAGGACCCTCAGAAAAGTGAATTCCATAGAGCTTGTCACTTCCAATTGGCGGGGAGGTCTTCGTAGCTTCTCTCCTAACTCCATGTTGGACCTTCAGGACACAAGATAGAGTTTCTGGCTTTGGAGTCTCAAACGACAGTTGCTCAGTTTGCTTTTCCTCCACCTGTGACCCAGGCTTTGGGATGCTACAAACCGCCTCGTGCCTTCCTAGGGACCTGGACAGACTGGAGAGAGGATTGTAATGAACACCTGGAGACCTCAGTCCTGGCTGTGTGCCCTGGGGAAAGCCTTCTTTCTGGCTCTGGGACTCAGTTTCCCTGACTGCACAACAGGCAGCATAGCCCTTATTACAGGGTTCACCAGAGGGCTTGCCTCCCTAGATAGCCAGGGTAAGGATGTGCCTTCTGGCCTGGGCTGGCACTGAGCCTGCCTTGTGTAACCATGGGCCCCCTGCCAAGAGACAAGTCAGGAGCGGTGAGACCTTGATCCCTGTCTCTGCAAGGAGGCTGGGAGGAAATGCCCCTTGTCTCCCGAGGACAGGCAAGAAGAGACAGGCTTTACCCATGGTAAGTGGGAGCGGAGTTAGACATCAGGACAGACTGACTTCCACATGAGGGTGGTTTCTGGAAACGTGTCATACAAAAGCCCTCCCCTCATCTCACTCCCTCCAACTCTCAGCCTCTGTGGTATCTCCACGGGTAGCCTTAGCTCTAGGGGTCACCCTGCAGCTGGTGGGACTGAGGCCAGACATGGGAAAGAGGAGAATGGGCCTCTCCTCTCACACCTTACTGGCCTTGAGCTGGTTCTTTCTGTCTTCTACCAAAGGGAGGTGACAGTGCCATCCTAGCATGTGAGGCAGGTGCGGGCTGCCAAAGGCAGGGTGACAGGGGAGACCTCATTGCAGGTGGCTTTTGTCTGTGTACCTGACTTTTGTCTGCTCGTCAGCAAAGTGCACGATACCTTATTTTTAATGCGTGGCATTGGCTGTGCCTCACCCTGACAGCAGCCTCCACAGGCCACTTCCATGCACTGTGACCTGCTGTTGCAGGTCCTTTACATGCATGTAACTCATTTAATCTTCTCAGTGACTGTTGTCATCTCCACTCAGAGAGGAAAGTGAAGCACGGAGAGGTCCAGTAACTTGCCCAAGCTTTGTGGTAGCGGAGCAGCCAGGTCCCAGAGAAGTGCTGCTGACTCTTGAGCTGGAACTTTCTGTGATGACAGCAGAGCTGGAACTTTCTGCAGTGACAGCAGTGTTGTGTATCTGCACTGTCCAATATGGTAGCCACTGGCCCTGTGTGTCTTTCAAGCCACTCTTTGAATCATGGAACTGGGGAACTGGATTTTACTTTTACTTTTGTCTTTATTTTAATTTAAATAGCCACATGGGCTATTTGGACAGCGCAGCTCTGCAGACTCTAGGCAGGACAAGGGCCACCTATTAATAGATGTGTCCCTTTCGTGCTCCATCTGCACTCTTGCTGGCCACTCCCAGCTCAGACTTCCAGGAAAGCTCTCTTTCTCCCATATTTCCCTGGGAGGGCTTCATTGTCCTACACACATCTGCCTCCATATTCCCTACCCATCTCCAGAGGTGTCCTGGAAGGCAGGGACGGGCCCATGCAGGGGCTAGGGGTCTGAGTGAGCTTCCTGTGGGCCCTGGCCCTGTTCGTGCTGACAGCCTCATGTGACACCAGGGAGAGAGCACCGCTATCCCTGCAGAGGGGACCCAGCCCTCCTTTCTGGATGCTTAGTGACCTGAGTCTGCTGGGGAGACATGTGTGAACAGCACCCCCTAACCAGGGCCTCGAGCTGAAGGATCCCTCTTAGGTCACACCCTCTCTTGGGGCCTGAGGTCCCTGAGACTCTGATGGGATGTCCTGACAGACCCCCCTCCCAAGGCCCTGATACAAGGGGGAGCCCCCCTAATATCAGAATTATCCCACTAGGAGAGTGTTCTAGGAACCCATCTGCATCGGTGGACCAGCTGGCATTGTTGTGAGAGGCTGCGTTTGGCTTCAGTGAATTTCTTTTTGGGACTCTTTCAGTGTGTTTGTCCATTTCGTGATGGTGATTTACACGAAAAGCAAATGGCATGACAACGCACCTGCCCACACCGCGCTGAGTGTTCAGCAGTTTTTGGCCTGGCTCCCTGATGTGGTTGAGGGGTGCATGACCTCCATGCCCCACCCTCCCTATTCACCCCATTTTATCTCGAGCACCTCCTTTTTGTTTCCCCAGATTAAAAAAAAAATCCTTAAAGGAAAACATTTTGCCGATGTGGAAGAGGTGAAACAAAAAATGGCAGAAGCACTAAAAGGCATCAAAATCAACACGTTCAAAACTGTGTTGAGCAGTGGAAAAGCGTCTCGATAGGTGGAGTGCATCAAATGGAGAGCACTTTGAAGGTGACTGGAGTTTAAACATGTAAGAATAAATGCACACTTTTTCGTAAATAAATTCTGGGTTTTTGGCCCCCTCCCCCTTGTATAGCACTGGATGCTGGAACCACAAGACGTCAGGCACAGGCCCCAGGGGTTTGTGGTGGATGGGTGGTTCCATTTCCTTGAGGTGAGCCCTGAGGAGGCATCAGTGGAGCTCTGGAGGGCTGCACAGAAGAGAGAGAATTCCCAGTGGGCCTTGACGTTGGACACAGTGTCCGCTAGGTGGGCAGGTAGAAGGAAGACATCTCCTGCAGAAAGGAAAGCAAGGTCAGAGGTATAGAGACTCTTGCGTTGGGCTACATGGCCATGTGGGAAAGAGGCAAGGGCTGAATTTGCAGCCAGCCTGGCGAGCGGGCAGCTGGCTAACACACTGATGCCCATGTGCACTGAGGCCGGCCCAGCCCCTATAGGCCGGCTGTTTCTAAACCCATCACACCTGTTACCTCATTTGGTTCTCACAACTGCCCTTGGGTAGGTACACCTGACAAACAACAAAATGGAGGCTTCAAAAGGGAAAGTCTCTTGCCCGGTCCCATAGCCAGCAGGATGTGCACCCAGGCAGCCTGGCTCCCCCGATGTTACACACACCTGGCCTCCTGCCTAGGGTGCTTGGACTTTGTTCTGCAAACAGCAGAGTTCAAGGATGGTCTGGCCAGGTCTGTGCAGGCTGCTGAGTGGAGGAAGAAGGGGAAAGGCAGGGGCAGGAGAGGCTGCATAGTGGGGAAAGAGGAGGCCTGCCCTGCAGTGCTTAGGAAGCCAAATCCGCGGGTGAGGGAGAGAGGGAGAGGCCTCCAGGCTGCGGGGGCCGGGGGAGCAGAGGAGGAATGGGTTAGGGAAGGAGGTGACAAGTTGGGTTTAAATCTTGGTAACCTCGAGGGGCCATGAGATCTTCGGGAGTAGAAAGAATTTGGAGGCCAGTGTTGATGGTGGAGGCCTCAGATGGGTTCAGAGAGAAGGGAGGTTCCAATCTCACCCTGAGGACTTCTGACCTCTCCAGCACCAGCAGAGATGACAGTCCTTCTAGGAGATGCAGAAGGAGACCCCGGGGAGTGGGGCATCCTGGGAACATGGGAGGTCAGCATTGGGAGGCTCTGAAGAGCAGACCAGGAAAATAAGAACTCAACAGCAGCCAGTAGCTTTGGCACCTAGGAGGTCCTGGCAGGTCCTGCAGAGAGCAGGGACCAGGCCCAGTCATGGGGTGAGGAGGACATGGAAGGCAGGCCATAGAGGGGGGCATTCCCCAGGAAGAGGAGAAAGAAGGGGTGGTAGTTAGAGGGAAGGGAGGAGTGTACGTTTGGGGGGGGGGGTCCCAGGCATGCCCCACCATGTGTACAGTCCCTGGAGCTTCAAGTCTGCTTGCCCAGGCTCCTTTGATGAGCGTGGCCTCCTCCTTCCTCCCCCCATGCCCTCCCTAGGGCACTCGGAAAAGTGCTGAGCCCACTGCAGGCCATGGGAAGGGTTTGCTGATTCACCGAGGTGGAGAGCCTGGCAGCCAGAAGATGGACGAGCCCTCACCCTGCCCCAGGGAGGTCGGGCACAAGGGGCAGCCTGGAGGACATAGGAGAGACAACAGCATACCCACCATCCATCACACACATTCTGTGCAGGGGTAGAGAGGGGCAAGGGTAGGCCCCCAAAATCAGGGAGAAAGAGATCCACAGACAGACATCTCTGAATGCAGAGGAGCACAGAGGGCCAGAGGAGAGCTCTCCCGACAAGAGCTCTCTAGGAGAGGGCACAATTTCTGCCCGCTGGGGAATTGGGGAGGACTCCGTGGAGGAGGTGGCTTTAGTGCTAGGCCCAATGGCGATGGATATTCCCCGCAGCAAGCACACAGGCAGGAAATCAAGAGGCCTTGTCAGTTTCCGGCAAAGGGCCTGAGTTGGCTAGCTCCTTGGGTGGGCCCGCCATGAGATGTGGAGTAACATGAGGCCAAAGGAGACCTGGGTCCCAGGTAGAGAGAGCTTTGAATGTCCAATTAGTTTGAACTTCATCCTGTAGGCAATGAGGAGCTCTTGCAGGCTTTGCATCAGGAGAGACACCTGGAGCAGCGGTGGCTGTGGGAAGGCAACGTGGTCCTTACTAAGAGGAAAGAAGAAAATGTCCATTAGGGTCTCCCACAGGGCAGGAAATGCAGCTCCACAATCCAACTCTCCCACAACAGCCAGGCTGGTAAAAATAGCTGGGAATCCCGCTGGGATAAAAATAGCTGTGGGCGGGGGAGTTCACCTGCACAGACAGGTAGGAAAAGTAGGTCATGGCTAAGGGCCACCTGGGAGGTGAGCAGTGGGGAGCCAGATCTCCATTCAGAGCTGGATCCCCTCCGTCACCCAAGGAGACCCAACAGCCCCTCTGGGCAGCTCTAGGCAAGCTCCCACAGTGGGTTCTGGAGTCAGCTTTCCTAGGCTGCAGGCCACCTGCTACCTCCCCCTCTGGGGGCAGTCCCATCTCCCCGCTGTGTCAGGGCAAGTCTGCCTTTGATTATCTTCTGGCACCTTGGTTTCAGTTCAGGAATCCACTTCCCAAAAGAATCTAGTGCTTGGTTTCTTGGCATCATCACTTCCTGCACTCACTGAATTTATAATCCATCTACTGCTTTATTACTACTGTTTATGTATTAAGTATTTATTATTAATATATTCTATGCAATTAGCAACTTCTGCACACTACATAGACAACCTTTCTGAAAAATAGGCCAGTTTCTCCAAAGTCAAGCATCTCTTTAGAGCTTGGTCCACACTGTCCTTTTTATGAAATTATCATAGAGTAAAATCAACTTTTCCTTTTGGTGTATGGTTCTATGAATTTTAACACACATATAGATTCATGTAACTACCATCACAATCAGAATACAGAACCACTCCATCATCAAACTCCCTCGTGCTAGCCCTTTCTAATCAACACCCTCACCACACTCATAACCCTGGCAACCACTAATCTGTTTTTTCATCACTATAATTTTATCTTTTCAAGACTGTCAAATAAATGGAGTCATCCAATATGTAACTTTTGACTAGCTTCTCTCGTTTAGTATAAATATCCAAGGTCCATCCAAGTTGTTGCATGCATCACTGGTGTTCCTTTTTACTGCTGGGTAGTATTCCATTGCGTGGACGTACCACACTTTAGTTAACCATTCACACACTGAAGGACATTTGGATTATTTCCAACTTTCTTCTAGTACAAATAAAACTGCTATGAACACTCATGTATGGGTTTTCATATGGAGAAAATTTTTCATTTCTTTAAGGTAAATATTATATGTAAAAGTGGAATGGTTGGGTCACATAGTAAATGTATGTTTAACTTTACAAGAAACTAACTAATTGCTTTTCAAAGCACCTGCACCATTTTACATTCCCACCAGCAGTATATGAGAGTCCTAGTTCCTTGGCATTCTGACCAGCACTTGGCTTTGTCAGTATTTATTCATGTAGCTATTCCCACAGGCACGTGGGGTATCTTAGTGTGGTTGCAATGTTTATTTCCTTTATGGTGAATGATGTTGAATATCTTTTCACATGTCATCCTTGTATCCTCTTTCGGGAAGTGGCTGTACCAGTCCTTGACCCATTATTTAATTGGGTGGCTTGTTTTCTTGCTGTTGAGTTTTGAGAGTGCTTTATGTATTCCAGATAAAAGTCCTTTGTTGGATATGTGGTTAGTAAATAATTTTTTCCTCAGTCTGTAGCTTGTCTGTTCATTCCCTTGACAATGTCTTTGGCAGAGCAACACTTTTTAATATTGATGAAGTCCAATTTATCAACTTTTTTTCTTTCATGGATCATGCTTTTGATATCATTTATAAAGCCCTTCACCCAACCTCAGGTCATAAAGATTTTCACATATGTTGTCTCCTAAAAATTTCATAATTTTATGTTTTACATTTAAATCTGTGGTCCATTTTGAGTTAATCTTTGTGTTTAATGTTTTGTTTGTGGTAGGTGTTTTTCTTTGTTTCTGTTTTGTTTTGTTTTGTTTTTGCTTATAGGTGACCAGTTGTTCCAACACCATTTGTTGGAAAGACTACCTCTTCTCTATTGAAATGACCTTGTACCTTTGTACATATTGATCACATTTGTGTGGAGAAATTTCTGGATGTTCTTTTTCATTGATCTATGTGTCCATCTCTTTGCCAATACCATATTGTCTTGATTACTTTAGTTTTATAGTAAGGTTAAAACTGAGTAGATTTCTGCCACTTTCTTCTTCTTCTTTTTTTTTTTTTCAAAATTGTTTTAGCTATTCTGGTTGCCTTGCCCTTCCATAAAATTTTAGAATCTGCTTGTTAATATCTACCCCCGCTAAAAAATACTGCTGGTATTTTCATTGATATTGTGTCGAATCTACAATTCATTTTGGGAAATAGACATTTTTACTATGTTGAGTCTTCCAATCCATGGATATGGTATACTTTTTCATTTATTTAGATTTTCACTGATTGCTTGCAATAGCATTTGTGGTTTTCAGTTTACAGATCATACATATCACACTACAGTCTTTATTTGTTCAGCTAATACTTGCCTCCTCCATTAGATTATCAGCCACATGAGTGTGGAGACTATGTCCATGTTGCACACTAGGGAGCATGCAGCAGGACATCACTAAATATTCTGAATGAATGACAGTCCTTCTGCACACATCATCTCATTTAACCTTTCCACAATCCCTATGCAGTAATGATTATACTCCTTACGTTGTGCAGAAGAAAACCACAGCTTGGAAAGGAGCAATAGAAGGCATTTTTCTGAGATGATTCCCAAGATCCCCTCCCCATGGTGCACACACCCCATATAACCTTCTCCCCTTGAGTATGTGCAGTACCTATGAATATGAGATATCATTCCTATAATTAGATCACATTCTACAGCAAAAATTAAGGGATTTTTACAGATGCAATCAAAGTCCCTAATCAATTGGCTTTGAGTTCAACACTAGAGAGTTTTTCTTGACTTGGCCTGACCAATCAGGTGTGCCTTTTAAATGAGAGTCTAGAGAGCACAGATGGAAGAAGTTAGAGAGATTCAAAGCAGTAGAGAGCCCTTCTGCTCACCTTGAAGAAGCAAACTACCATGTTATGAAGAGGGTCACATGACAGGGAACAGCAATGGCATCTGAGTTGAGGCCCTCAGTTCCACAACTGCAAGGAATTTGACAGAGGAGAACCTCAGCTGAGATCATAGCCCCAGTCCACATCTTAATTTCAGCCTAGTGAAATGCAGAGCAGAGAACCCTGTTATGCTGCACACAGACTTCTGGCCTACAGACAACAAACAGGTGTGTTTTTAAGCTCTTACATTTGTGGTCCTTTGTTATACAGCAATAGAAAACTAATACAGGACCTTGCCCAGGGTCCCAGAGCTGGGACCCACAAGCTCCCCAACTGCCAAGCTCTTGTTCTCCATCACTCAAGGATTTCTTGCTGCCTCCTCCTTTCTGGCGGGCCTGAGGGCCTTCCCACCTTGTGCCTTTTGTTTTGCTTTCTTTTGTTCTTCTGTGTGGACCTCAAGCTTATAGAATCCTTGGTCCATGACCAAGGGTTTGTTAATGGTCCATGCACAGCCCACTTTTATTTACATTGGTTACTTAGTTGGTTTTAATAATGCAATTACCATCATAAACCCACCAGCCAGAACTACAGCTAGTTCTTGACAATAACCACATGTAACCATGACTCCCTACTCCACTCCCTATCCCTCCACCTGAAGTAACTCCCATGTTCCTCATTCCTTTACTTAATGCTTTATAGAGTTGAAGTGCATCCATATGGATTCCATAAAATTATTTTTTTTTTATTTTAATGGTTTTTAACTTTATAGAGTATCATATGGCAAATAATCTCTTGGGACTTTTTCATCTCAATTTTATGTTGCCAAGATTCATGCATATTGTTGCATGTAGAGTTAGGTCATTCATTTTGACTGCTGTATAGTATTTCACCCTGAGACCACACAGCCACAACCCATTTATCCACTCTGTGGATAGACATTTGGGAAGTTTCCAGGTTTTTGCTATGGTCAATAGTGCTGCTCTAAACATTCTCATATTAGTCTCCTGGTTCAGTAACTCACCTCTTTGAGTCCAATTCTGCCTAAACAAACTGAAGGGGTCGGATTTTGTTTCTTTGACGTAGGAAAAATGAGCCTAACAAAACTTCTGGCTAGGGGCCCACCCTTGACTAATGGGTCCATTGCACTCACCTTAAAGTGCTGCTCTCAACAGATCTATCCAAATGACATCAGCCCCAGGAACCCAGATGTGGGGCCGCAAGCTTCTCCTACCCCCACCCAGGGGACATCAGGAGCATGCAAGCAGCACCACTCCAACCCAAGTTTCAACATCGAGAACTGGATCTGAGGAAGCTTGCTGACCACAGTGGCGGCTGCGGGCAGGGCTCAGGATGCGCTGTCCCAGAAAGGGCCCTGGCCTAGACTACCACAGAGCATGCAATGACAGTGAGTGTGGTGACAAGTTGGCAAAGTGGGAAGTGAAATGCAGCCCCAGGCAAGCCTCTGCCCAGCTGGGACTCACCGATGACCCCAGTTGAATCACTGATCTGACCCATCTTGGGCCAAAGTGTCCGTACATAGCCCAGAGGAGATGGCACACCCATGAGATAAGAGGCTTGACATCTGGTTAAAGGGAAAGTACAAGAGGGTGGACAGGGCTGAGAGGATGGCCACGTCTGGCAGCGTGTGGCCCTCCCTGCCCAGGACTGAACAGAAGGGCTGCTCATGCTCAGGGCCTTGGTTTCCTCATCTATAAAATAGGGACCATAAAATACACCATAAGGTGGTGGTTAAAAGCATGCTGCTTGGTCTCCAATCTCATCTCTGCCACTTATAAGCTGTGTGACCTTGATCAAGCTACTTAACTTTTCTGTGCTTCGGTTTCTACAACTGTAAAATAGGGTTGAAAATGCTGCCCACCTCACAAGGTTCTTAGAAAGATTAAATGAGTTGATGTTTGTAAAGAGGTTGTAGCACAGTGCCTGGCACATGGTAAGTGCTTGGTAATGCCAATCAGAGTGATGGTCAACATCATTAGGGTCAGCTATGCACCAGGTACTATGTCTAAAGCTGTAGGGGAAACATGGTGGAAGACGACACCCCTTGAGGTTCAAGCACTCACCATCCATTCAGAGAAAAAGCCAGTGCCCCAATAACTATAGCCTAGAGCCTGTGCTCCGAGGAGTGGGGCAGAGGAGGGGCTGGGCTGCCTGCCCCCTGAGCATTCTGCTAGAGGAAAATCAGGGAGCTTCATAAGGGAGGTGGTGCCTGGGGGCCTGGACCTTTAGGCGGAGCAGGAATTGATACGGACAATGTGGTGGGCAGTGAGACGCATATTGTCCAAAATTATTACTGTCCAGCAGCATGGGGAACTGGGCCTCAGCACACAGCTAGTCCGAACCCTTCACTGTTCAGAGAAGAAACCAAGGTCCCCAGAGAGGGAGCCACGTGCTTGGAGTCATGCAAGGACCAGTTAGTGGCAGCGACGTTCAGACGCCAGGCCAGTGCTCTTTTTCACACCCACCACAACGAAGCTTCCACCACCCTACCCAGTTATCTACTGTTACGTAATGGATCGCACCCAAACTGAATGGCCTCCCTGTGCCTGTGGGTCAGCGGCTTAGGAAGGGCTCAGCTAGGTGGTTCCAGCTCTCTCCTGCACTCTCAGACATGGCTGGAGCTGGGGCAGAGGGGGCTGTCTGGGCATCTCTCTCTCTTCACACAGGCTAGTCTGGGCTCCAGCCAGAGTATTCCAACTAGCAAGGTGGAAGTCTTGTCATCATTTCTGGCCTAGCCTTAAGAGTCATGCAGTGTCTCTTCTGCCACTTTTTATTGGATACAAGCAAGTCATAAACACACCCAGATTCAAGGGGAAGGGGACTTCACTGCTTAACATGGGTGTGACAAGGTCTTAGAACATGTAGGATGGGAACTGGTGTCATGCCCATTTTGGAAAAATACCATATGCCATTTATTCCCTTTAGAGAAGGGCTGGGCAAGGTGTTGGTTGCAGTTCATTGGTGGGCCACCAAGCAATGCTGGGGTGACCGCCTAAATAATAAAATAAATAGCTGGTGGACCACGACTCTCCGAGAAGTAGCCCTTACCCTGAAAAAGTCTTCCCAGGCCTGCCCTGGAGCACCCACCTCTGGCCCTGCTGTCCCCGCCAGGAGGGAATGGGGGCAGCAGAGGCTGGACAAAGGCTGTGGGGACAATGAGGGCCCAGGAGCTATAGATCCAGGCGGAGAAACGACACACCAGGCTTGTGAAATCATGGGGCGGTGAGAGAACGGACAGCGGAAAAGAGATGGCTGTGGGAGGGACACTGGGTCAGTCAAATTCAATTCATTCCACCCGCCTTGGAGCTGCTGGACAATCAGAGACGCTGGCCTGGCAAGTAGAGGGGACATTCCTGACCCCAGAACAGCCTGAGCTCAGGCAGGTGCCAGGCCCCAAAGTGTGCAGATCTGGGATCCTCCTCCCTCCCCCCACCCCCCACAAACTGGAAGCACTCAGAAAGTTCTTTTGGTCAGCAGATGGATGGAAGGGGACACATGGAGGTCGAACTCGGGCGGGCCGCTCCCACAGCTGTGATGTAGCCGAACCAAGTCGCCATTCCTCCAGCGGTGACTTACGGATGGCGCATTCCTGCATGTCAGGGAATGACCGGAAGTGACGGGAGCAAGGAGCCTGGCCCTCACACAAGGGACGAATGCCAGAGGGACAGCCACTCCTCCGGAGCTGCCCCAGGCGACCTGGGCCTGACCGGGTTGGGGTCCGAGGACCCATCCTGAGGTTTCCCTAAGCGACCACTCTCAGTCCTGCCAGGCCCCTTTGAGGTGGGCAGCAGTGGCCCCAACTTTCTGCCCATACCCACCTCTAGGAATGGACACCCATGGTCACCAGACTGAGAATGGGTGGGACTTGGGGGGGAGGGGCTAAGCAAGGTCACAGCCCCGCCATGTTCAGTGTCATACTGCAAAAAAGACACTGGTCCCTTGGGGCACACGCAGCAGAGGAGGGATGGGCACGAAGCCTGGTGCTCACTGCCCACTGAGAGAAGGGTGCGTTTTGAGGCCTTTTATGCTCCCTCCCTCGGGGACTCTTCACACCAACCTCAGTGGGGCTCACATTACTATCCCCATTTCACAGCTGAGGAAACTGAGGCCCACGAGCCACTCACACACGTGCCCACTGAGCAGGGGTTCTCCACTCCCCATCCTCTTTCCTTTGTTCCCATGCATGCGACACACCTGAGACGTGCAGCGAGTGGGGTCGGGGGAGCTGGGAGACGTGTCAGACAAGTTAGACGGAAGAGGAACTTGGGACAGGCATGGCGAGGCCACTGCTCCTGCCCCGGCCAGAAGCTACGTGCTGGACATGAGGCCCTCTGGAAACAGGGAGGTCCAGTGACTCAGTGCCAGCCAGAGTCTGGAGAGGGAGGGCAGAGAAAATCAGCATTTCTCCATGACCCAAAAGTCAGAGGAGACAGGCTCTGTCCCTGGAGTGGGGTCGGGAGCAAGGCCTCAGGTCAATCGGATTCCCAGCCAGCACGCCTGCCTTCCCGGACGCTGGCTGCAGGCTCATCTGGCCCAGCTCCCATGACACCAGCCCCACCGTCCCATGGGCATGGACGAGGGGCCCAGGACGACCTCAGAACCCCCATCTGGGATGGTGTCTATGAGCAGGGTCTTCACCCACACGGGCCCCGAGCACAGCAGTCTGAGGGTCGGCTAACCGGAGGCCCGGGCTGCATGTGGAAGGATGAGATGGAAGAGGCCAGGCCCTGCTTGTTGGGGTTATCGGCCAGAGGCCAGGCCAGGCAGTCTCACCACCAACCCCTCCCCAAGGGAGGGTGCATGGGAGAGGGGGTGTGCTTGCCCCTGCTCCTGGTGCAAAACAGGCTGATTAGCTGTAGCACCAGCCATGAGGCTCTTCCTCAAGGTGTCAGGAACTTGGGGAAGATGCTCAGACACATTGGAGTCCATGGGGGCAGCAGGGCCGATACCGAGTCATCGTTTCAGCCTTGAGCCGGGCCTTTAAATACCACTCTTGGCAGAACCACAGAGGGGGCTTCCTTCTGTAGGCTGTGCTCCCACTCGCCTCCCACCCTGGCCTCAGAAATTAGATGAGGGTGACTCTGTTGTAGCCTGGTTTTCCCTAAAAATGGAGCCTGAGTGGACTTTGGGCTGGGGTGCAGATAGTTTATTTGAGAAGTGACCCCGGGAAATAGGGGTGAGGGATGAGGGAAAGAGACAGAGTGAAATAGGGAAGGGGTGTTGGTCAATGAATACCAGGATGTTTCATCACATTAGCAGCCCCTGTGGGTGACTGGTGGCCTTTCAGGGATCTATTTAAGAGCCTTATGAAATGTGTCTCAAAACTGTCTGCCCAGGAGAGCAAAACATTCATCCCCTGGGTTCTGTCCTTTCTCTGAGCTTCTGGGGTGCACGCCCGAGTGGTGAGTGGTTCCACAGGCATCTACATGCAAGACCTCTGAGAAGCCTCGGGCAGAAGGTTGGAGGCTCTGGGCCAAGGCAAGACCCAAATTACACCTGTGTGGAGCCCAGAAAGCCTGCCCGGAGCTGGTCACTGCAGAGGGACTTGGACCCAAGTGTTCCATACAGGCCTGCACTTTGCTGCCTTCCTCAAGCTCTCCTCAGCTTCAGCAGCTCCCTGCAGGGCCAGCCTTTCAGAGCATGAAAAATATTTTCCTACAGCCAGAGAGAGCTCAGAGCTGGGACACCAGCGTGCAAATTCTAAGTACGCAGCAAGGTTTCAGAGCCCCGCTCTGCTTTGTCCAGCTCAGTACTAGCCTGGCTTCAATCCTTAAGTACTTCCCTCGCCAGGGGGCCTCGGTCCCGGTCCGGAAGGAAGCGGAGCCTATTCTGCCCTGAATGGCCGCCAGAACCCTCCCCCCGGAGCCTGGCTGCTCCCAACCCCTGCCTGGCCTCTCCACACGCGTTTGTTTCCTGCCCAGCCAGCCTCGCTTCATTTCTCAAGCAGCTCGCCGGGGCTCCTCCACTTTCTCCCTGCTCAGCGTCTCAGCTCCTTTCCTGTGCTGCACCCCCAGCGCCCTCCTGCCCACCTACGGCCTCCCCTCCCACCCCCCACATTGGCACTGGCTTCCCGGGCCCCCTGTGGCTTGGCCCTTTCCGAGTCTGTTTGGTGCCCTGCCCAAATCAGCAATTACAAGTACCCACTTTTCCATCTCACTCACACAAGGTAGCCATTGTCCACTGCACAAAGGAGGACCATCCCGTGTTCATGCACAGAGGAGGAAGGAGGTTTACCCAGGGGCATCGGCACCACCTTCATGCCCCGTCCAGACACCACATGTCCCACGCAAGCCAAACACACACCTCACAGAGGCCCACATGGTGTTTGTAGCAGACAGGTGTGCCTGGCACAGAATGGGCACCGGGCACAGAACAGACTCAGAGGGGGCACACAGGTAACCCACCACTTGCAGAAACGAGGCCCTAGGTCAGGCCATTTCTTAGCTTTGACTTCCCTCTGCCCTGGCCTCGAAACACTCTCTTCCATTCCTCCCTCACCTCTTCATTTAATCCTTGCAACGCTCCCACACGGTGGGTATTACGATATATAAGGACACCCAGGCTCAGAGACGGTCATTAGTTTACACGAGGGGAGGGGGGAAGAAGGGAGAAAGGAGGGAGGAAGGGAGGTGCCTGTGAGCCCCACTTCTGCAGAGAACCCTGGGGAAGCAGAGATGAGAGAACGGGCTCCCAGGAAGTTTCTAGTCTTCTTCTTAGGACACAGGGCACTGACTTGCCCAAGGTCACATGAAGAATCCCCCCCGCCCCCAAGTGAGGGCTTGGGGATTTGAACCCTGGGGTGGGTGGGGCCACCCAGAAGGGTAAAAGGGGTGGCAGGGACTATGACCTTGTGAAATACCTGCTGCAGAAGGAAAGGAAGGTTCTCAGCCAGGACAGACCTGCCCTGGAAGCGGGGAGATGCTGCTCATTTCTGCCGGCCCCACTGCCCATGACCCACCACACTGGTTTCCGGGGTGGGGGTGAGGGGGAAGGTGGGTGTATCACCAGCAGGAGAGGCAGGACCTCTTTCCTGACATTCCCAGCAGTATCCCAAGACCCAGAAGCACCCAGGACAAGTCACAGGGACTTTGTGTCTAGAGGCCAAAGGGTAATCAGGAAGCCTAGATGGGCCTGTGTGGCCACCAGAGCCAGACACTGTGTCTCTTGGGAAACCCTGCAACTGAGATCCTGGAGGTCCCTTTGGACATTGGTCAGAAGTGGGGAGGTCCCCCTGTGTGCATCTCCCAGGCCAGTCAGCAGAAGAGCTGGGGTGGGCATGGCATTTAGGGCTCAGGCTCAGGCCTGCACTGTGTCCCTCCCCCACCCCCCACTCCCCTTCAAGGCAACCCAGACCACGGGAACACAGAACCAACAGGCTCAGGGAGGGCCACTGTCTTCTGTAATGCAGGTCAGGTCAGCCTTGGCTTCTCCAGTGTCCATGCCTCCCAGTCTTCTCTGTCCCCAGCTTCCAGGCTGAGCTCTGGGACTTTACAGAGCAGGACACAAGCATTCCCTGCTCCTACTAGGCTCTCACTGGCCTGGCGAGCTCCCCTGAGGGGGGACTTTCATCTAATTTAGTCACTCAGCCATGCGACAAATATTTATTGAGCACCTGCTCTATGCCAGGCACTGTGCTATGCATGGGATTTATCAGTGAGCAAAATAAGGAAAAACCCCTGTCTTCTATGAGTTCAGACTGAGGATTGGAAACATAGGGGGATGTATTGATAGACAATAAACAAAATTAATGAGTAAATTATAGAGTTTTGCATTCATTTCCTGTGGCTGCCATAACAAATTGCCACAGACTTGGTGGCTTGAAACAACAGAAATTTATTTTCTCATAATCCTACAGGTGCAGAAGTCTGAAAACAAGGTGTTGGTAGGGCCACGTGCCCTCCAGAGGCTCCAAGGGGGGAGAATCTCACCCCTTCCTTTTCTGATGGCTCCTGTCAATCTTTGAAATTCCTAAGCTGGTGGCTGCACCCCTCCAATTCCTGCCTCCATCATCACATGGCCATCTCCCCTGTGTCTCTCTGTCTTCTCTTCTTGCAAGGACACTAGTCATTAGATCTAGGGCCTGCCCTAAATCCAGAATGATCTCATATCAAGAGCCTTAACTTAAGCACATTCTGCAAAGACCCTGTTTCCAAATAAGATTATAGTCTGAGGTTCTAGAAGAAACTGAATTGGGGTGGGGGGGGCGGCACTACGGTCTTATTAAACCTATTACAGTCATAGTGATAGGTTCCAGGGATAAAACTGTGGACTTATCTTTTGGGGGGCTGCCCTTAACCCACTACAAATATATTTGAAGACCATGAGAGATTTGGAAAACAAAATAAAGCATGGTCATAATATAGAATGGGGGGGGCAAGGCTGTGCTGGGGAGGGAGGACGAGTTGAAGTATTAATTAGGGTGATTAGAGGAAGCTTCACTGAGAAGGTGATAATCGAAGGCCTCAGGGAAGTGAGGTGGTGAGCCATCCATGTGGATATGGGGTGTCGGGAAGGCCCTGAGGCAGGAGTGTGCCAGCACATTTGAAGCTAGAGCAGAGAGAGTGAGTGGTAGGGTGCTAGTAGGGGGATCACGGGCAAGGGCTTTGGCCTTGACCCTGAGTGACATGGGAGGGGAGCAGAGGAGAAACAGGAACTGCCTCTGTCGTTACAGCAGCGCTCTGGCTGCTGGGTCGGGCAGACATTGGAGGGGCCTTGGGCTGAGGTAGCTCCGCTGCCCACTCCCCTGCCCCCACCAGGTGGCCCAGGAGCATCAGGGCCTCCACCGCTCTGGAGTGGCTTCCCAGGACTCTGTCACAGAGAGGCGCCTCCGCTCCCCTGCCCCTGGACCCCCTGCCTGCCCACAGGGCTCAGGTTTCCCCTTGTCAGCGCTACCCACCAAAGCCTGGGAAAGTCAGCTCTCCAGAAGGATTTCGTCATTTTCCATTTGGACAAGTTTGCTGCCCCCACCACTCCCTCCCCTGCTCCCAAGGCTGCGGGTGACAGGCTGAGACATTCTGGAGCTCAGAGGGGCCATGGCTGGGGGCAGACAGGGCTTCCAGCCTACCTCGTGGCTACCCAGTTGGGCAGTCTTCACCTCCCATGCCCACTCCCCAGCCCCTCCCCCCGTATCCCCCAGGCACTCCCCAGTCACTGCCTCCTGCCCTGGCACCTCTGCAGCCAGCTAAGGAGGCGAGCACCAGGCAGAGGGTACTGGACAGGGTGGGGGAGGCGGGGAGAGGGGCTGGGTGTCTTCCTCCAGGACTCCCTCACCAAGGCAGAGCCAAGCCCTGCCTCCCCTGCTCAGCTGAGAGGGAACTTCCCTTAGCGCCTCTGGACCGCAAGGTCTTCCCCTCCATAACGCCCCTCACCGCCATGGCCACGTGGGCCTGTCGGTGTGTGCACAGCCTGCTTGCTCACAGAGCCTGCTGCTGTTTGCTGAGGTGATTTCTTTTGTTCCTCCAGGTGGCCCCAAGATTCAGACCTCCAGAAACCTCGCAGCCAAGCTCCACGCTCCCCAGTGGGACTGTGTGCATGACGGGCTGGAGGTGGTGGGGTGGGATGGAGCCCCGACCCCTTGTGAGGAGAGGAGCAACCTCCTCCCCAGCTGGGACCCTGAAAAGAGCCTACGAAAGGAGTCAGGCAGAACTGGGCCTCTGTCACTGCCCAGCTATGGGGCTTGGGGCATCCGCACGAGTGTCTGGGTCTCAGTCTCCTCATGTTAAACGGGGATGCGTTATGACACGTGGCTGTGGAGCGTCACCTGATAGAAGGGACGGAAAAAGACAGTGAATGGTTCAATGGAGCCAGGACAAGTCCCTGAACACTCTAGGCAAGGGGCTTGGCTCTTCCACAAAACATCCCCGAGGGTCAGAGGCCCCAGGCACTTCTGTCATTAGCTCTGAGAGGTGGAGTAAGCCTACAAGGATCTGAGCAGGATGTTTACTTCACCCGGACCTCGGCTGAGGACAGAAATCTGTCAGGACCTGGAAAGAGTCAATGTGGGGACACTAGGCCATTAGCCCTCCTTCTCCCCAAACTCTCACTGTTGCTTTGACAGTGAGTTGAGGCTGAAAGGGTGGGTCTCCCCGCTCAGACTGGGGCTCCCTGAGGGCCCCTCCCCCATGCCTTCCTGCCACCCCAGCCCCACTTACCCGGCAGCCTTGGTCCAGGTTTTCCCGGAGCCCTGGAGGATGCCCTCTCCTCCACCCTGGCCTCCACACCCCAGGTCACACCCAAAACCCTCAGAGGAAGTGATTTCAGGTCCTACCAGGCAGCGGGCTCCGAGATTGTCCCCCTGTGCTTCCCTCTCAGCCCGGGAAAGCCAACTCACTTCTCTTCCCAGCCCTTCCCTGGGTTCCTGAGCAGTGAGGAGCCGGGGGTCTTCGGCGGGGGTTGTGCTCTCACAGGGGCCACACCCAGCATATCTGGGCAGCCCGGAGCCCCTAGAGGTAACCATGGTGAGGGAAGGCCAGTGTTGACCACTCCTCAGGGAGCCTCAGTCTGAGCGGGAGACAACCTTGTCCTCCGGGACCCCCACTGTGAGGGGGGGTCACAGCCCTGTCCTCTGGAAGCCCCTAGTCTGAGCCACATGGCACAGCCCCTGTCCCCTCGGGGTTGGTCTGACTTGGCCTTGAACACCTCAGTGAACACCCAAGGAGTGAAGACCATCTCCTGCCTTAGGTCAGGGTCTGTCTCACCCACGCCAAAGACCAAGGACAGAGCAGGCACGGAGCGTGAAGGGAATTAGCAGGCAGGCCCCTGCATTGTCCCTTTTGGGGCCCCAAGATCTCCCAGAGTTTTGTGAAAAAGCATTGTTCTCCATGCAGGAGTGACCTTGCCCTCCTTCCCTCACCCTAGAAATCAACAGTGGTGAAAGGCAGGCCCGTGGGGTGAAGGAATGGGGGAAGCCCAGGAAGCTGACCTCCTTCTAGCTCTTGTTTCGGCTGAAGCAGGCCATGGGCTGTTCGGGCTGTAGGTCCAGGGGGACCCTGTGGGGGAGGGGCTTCCGGGGAGGGCCAGTGCATCAGAGCCCCTACTGAGGTCCCCTACTGCCAAGTCGTGACCCTTCTCTGGGTCCTCGGGAGACCCACATCCCTCCATTCTCACCCCTGGAGACAAGGGGTTCCCCGGAATTGCCCCCACAGCTTCCGCCACCCACCAAGATCCCTCAGGTCCTTGTCACTGTCCTGTCTAGGAACGTTGACCTAGGCAATGGGGGGGGGGAGGGGAGGAAGGAAGGGATTGTGTCCCCATGGGAAAGTAAGAGGCAGAGGCTAGGAACGACCTCCCCAAAGCCTGATTCACTCACTCCTCAGTGGCAATGTGACAGAGTGACAAGAATCCAAGGAAGATTATGTTCAACCGGGGGGGTTTAACAGACCGTGGAAACTTTTTTGCAGTGTGAGAATGGCATGCTGGTTTATAAGAAAACTGGGTTTATTTTTTTTAGAGATGCATTCTGAAGTGATTAAGGGTAACATGCCATAATGTCTATAATTAAACTATTTCAACACAAAAAAAGATGAAGCAAATCTGGCAAAATCTTCATTTTCTATCTCAAAAATGGGTACTTTGTCCTATTCTCTCTACCTGTCTGAATGTTTAAAGTTTTTCATAATAAAACATCAAAATGAAAGGAAATAAGACAAAGAAAACCGATGTACTCACCTGGGTTTGAATAACAACAGCTCTACCACTTCGTTGCTGTGTGACCTTAGGCAAGTCACTTAACATCTCTGGGCTTCATTCTCTCTACAGTTAAATAGTAGAACTATACTCCTCTCAGCAGGGTGTTGTGAGGATTAAAAATGGTAATGAGGAGTACTGGTGCTTCAAACATAGTAAGTGCTCAGTTAAAATGGTTGTGAAGTGAATGGAGGGGAGGCTGTGGGTGTGTAGAGGGGGTTGTTTTCTCAAACTCTTAACCTGAGTTTCTCTGCCTTCAATAAGAGTGGTTAAAGATATTACTGAGGGTCAGCTCCACACCCTCAGCCCCTACTCCATGCCAGGGTTTGTGTTGGATGCTGGGGAGGAGAAAAAGTTGGGGGGTTGGTGTAGCAAGGCCCCTCTTTACAAGACCCCAGGATATTGGTTCCTTACAAGGCACACTGAAGTTGGTGGGGTGTCTCTCCATCTGGTACCCACCCCAGGAACAGAGCAATGCTCCCACTTCGATTACCTTCATTCATCCAGCTCTGAGGAGTCAGGACTGGGGTCGACCCCCGCCCCCCCCCCCAAATCCTTCACAGAGGAGCAGCATGGAGATGAGTGAGAGCCCCGTCCCGAGGACAAGGGCAGTGGGGCATGCAGCTGGTAACGGGAGAAGGCCAGCGCTTTCCTATTTTGGGAGGCAGGAGGTGGCAGGTGGCTGGCTGGTGCTGAGACATGTGAACCCTCCTGTCAGGGGCCATGTGGCGAGCAGCAGGGCAGCCTGGCACTGCCAGATATGACCTATGAGCCCACCAGCCAAACGCACTTGTGGCCATGGGGGGAAGGAGATCTGGTTTCTCCTCCACAAGGGCATTCTCCCTAATACAGCCCAGAAGGAGGACAAGGCCACCTGGAACCCACCCACACCCTAGGGAAGCAGGCTCTGAGGACCCGAAGATTCTGTGCAGTCCCAGTCTGAATGGGGAGGCTCAACCTTTGCACTCCAGGAGCTTCCAATGCGATGGGAGAGGCACAGCATCTGCCCTGAGGAAGCCCCAATCTCAGGGAGGAGACACGGCCCCAGCATAGGAGGCTCTAAGGAGCTGGGACACCCAGCCTGAGGACAGAGGGGGGCCACGGTGCAAGTGCACGGGCTGGAGCTCTCCATTAGGCTGGGGGCAGCCCAAGATGCTGCAGGTTCCTCTGGGAGCCAGGTTATTTTAGGGGTGGGCAGTTGGGGCAGGCAACGTTCCAGATTAAAATAGCCTTGCCTCCTGGGTGTCACTCCTGAGATCCAGCTGAATGCTTGTCACATGGCTGTGTTCCTCCTGCCACTCCCAGGCAGGCTGCATGGGGCCAGTCTTACCCAGGCACTGGGGGGTTTGGGGGAGGCGGGGCAGAGCAAGCTGAGAGGAGCCTTGTTTCCTAATCAGGGCAGTGTGGAATTCAGCTCTGGCCTCCAGGGCCACCAAGAGCTGCCCACCACTTGTCCAACTCCTTCCTAAGGGGTTGCCAGCCTCCTCCCTCAAGAAGCCTTACCACTCTGACTCCAGCTGAAGCCCTCTGGCTCCACCTGCCAGTGCTGTGGCCAGTCAGTAATTTCCTGTGACCTGGGGCTCCCCCTCAGACAGCTTCCTGGGATCAGGGCAGTCTCTTCACAATAAAATTGACCCAGGAAGAGCCCTGGGTTTTAGTGGTAACTCTAGTGCAGTGGTTGCCAACCTTTTTCCACTTGGTTATCCCCTTTAAACCCATTTCTATAAATTGTACCCCTCTTTTTTAATAGCTGTTTATAAATACTGACACTTTTGTTCAGTGCCTATCTTAATGTAAAATAGTGGAAATGAGGTAATAAGTTAGAAAGCAACATTACTACACGAAAAGTACAAACCACAGATTTAGTTTTATAATATTCATAACAGTTAAATATGGATAATGATGATCAAGTATTTGAACATTAAGTAAAAAAAACTACTTGAAAAGAATCACGAGTAAAGACAATGCACTTACTTTTACTCAGTCAGTAACTACACTGATCAAACAGTCTGGCTACAGATGGATTTATATGTTTGGGGAAGTTCTAGAACCATTGCAAATGGATTGTTCTGAAACTGCGTGATGATTGGTAGAAGAGCAGTTTGGGGGAGGCTTCATAGCCACGCCCTCACCAATCATTCCCTAATGTGATCTAATTTTGAAGTGTCTCCATTAACAGTGATTCAAACTTAACATTTATTGTTCCATAACTAATGTTTTACATTTTTTTCGCCATTGCTGATTATTTGTCACATACCCCTGAAGGGCCCAGCACGTACCCCCGGCAGTACAGGCACTACCTTTGGGAACCGACGACCTAAAAAATAATCAGTACTTTTAGTGTAATTTTTCTTTCCTAACTTATTACCTCATGTCCACTATTTTACATTAAGATAGGCACTGAACAAGTGTCAGTATTTAAAAAGAGCTGTTTTAAAAACAAGGGGTACCATTTATAGAAATGAGTTTTAAAAGGGTACCCAAGTGGAAAAAAGTTGGCAAGGAATCACTGCTGCAGTGTCACTTTGCCCCTGAGGGCAGTGGCCTGCCTGGCATGGCTCATAGGAGCAGAGACACTGTGGTCCCAGATCCAGACTCCAACTCCGGCCTGTGCACGTCCAGGCTCCATCACCTCCAGCTGCTCACTTAGCCCCCTGGCTATCCGCAGGGTCATGAGGACAGAGGCAGCTCCTGCCCGAGGCGGTGGCAGGGCTTAAATGAGATAATGTGCACAAGAGACTTGGCACAGTGCTCGGCAGAGGGTAGTGAAAAAGTAAACCATAGAAAGACCTAGTGGGCCAGCTCTCAGGCCAGTTTGTGGGTTGGGTAGAGCCAGTGACCCCAGAGTCTGGGGCCACGACTGGCCCTGGAAGGCCACAGAGTGACCCAGGTCACTGGCCAGGCCAGGGATATGCTAGAATTCTGACCTGCAGTTCTAGGAACAGGCACCTCTGAGTGCTCAGTGGTAGTACTTGCTCTCTCCTCCCTCTTTGCAACTATCCCTCTGGTCTTGCTCTCCCATTACCCACCCCCACCCCCACCCAATCTTTTCTTGACCCACCACCCCCACCACGTGGAGCAATCCAGCTACTCTGCACATGTGACATTTGGCATGGCGTGACCTCTCCAAGCTGGGCAGGGGACAGGGGCAAGGCCCGTACAACATAAATACGTCCCAGGAGTTTACATTGTGGGGGCGAGAGTACACACCAGTTCAACAGGCTGCGGCCCCTGTTTATTCCCTGGGGGTTCATGGCCAGGGCACCACAGAGGAGGAGGGTGGAGGAGGTCCTCAGGTGGCTGCAGCTGTGTGGATGTCAATGTGCTGAGGACCGCAGGAAAGCCCGTAGGCCTCCCAGGCCAGCCCTCCCGCCTTGTCGCAGCAGCCCCACCCCTCTCCAAGGACCAAGACGTTCCTCAGCCCTCCTCTCCTTTCCCCCGCCCTCCAGGAGCTCAGCTCAGACCTCAGTCCTTTTCTTGGGTCCCGCCAAGCTGGGCCTCGCTTGGGTCAATCCTTGTTAATGCTGTCCCTGGAACTTCGCCAGGCTTTTACTCTCCTGAGCACTTCCCATCACTCAGCATCTTCCCCATCTACTCTGCGGAAGCAGGCTGTGCCGGGATTGGCCATTGTCTGTGTGGGAAAGTGGAGGCCCAAAGGGTATAGCAGCCCCGAGTCCCACCCACAGCTACTTATGACACTTGCATTCAACATCGAGAGATGACAGCCTCACAGTGGCCCTGGGCAGTGATCCTCTTTACAGGTGAAACTGAAGTTTGAGGTGGTTAAGTGATGACTTGCCTGTGGTTGCTCAGTTGGTGAAGTCAGGTTTTAAACTCAGTTCTGTCTGGCTCCAACCTTGCTGTGTGGTCCTTTCCAACCCACTGCCCACCCCTCACCCAGAGAGTTCAGGAATCTTCTGGGAGCAGGTAGGGATCCACACAGTTTTTGGAAAGGCTCAGCCCTTTCTTCCCTCCCAAGATATATTGAGAAGTCCAGTGTATCCATTAATGTATTCATTCTCATTGACAATGTAAAGCCCTGGGTCAAAAACTGAGGGAAAGACTAATCATCATCATCATCATAACAATAGTTCATGCTTATTGAGCACTTGCTTCTGTTCTAAGTGGTATGTATAGAATATCTCAGGAACTTCACTACAATTCTATGAGACTATTATTAACTCTATTGTTAATCTAATTTACAGTTGGGAAGACTCAGGCGCAAAGAGGTAAAGTGACTTGTCCCAGGTCACACAGCTAGAAAATGTTAAAGCCTGGATTGGGACTCAGGCCACTATGCTGCATGTAGGAGATCTTTGTGGATGCTGACTTTACAGACTAGTTAAACAGTGTAGTTGTCAGGACACACACACACACACACACACACACATACACACGCGCGCACGCATGCACACACACGCACGCGCGCACACATGCACACACGTGTGCGCACACCCATACACACGCACGGACACACATGCACACATACACGCGCATGCACGCACATACACACATACACACGCATGGACATGCGCACGCACACATACACGCGCTCACATACACATACACACGCGCGCGCACTCACGCACGCGCACACACATACACACACATACACGTGCACGCACACACACACACATACACACACGTGCGCGCACGCACAATTACACACACATACATACACACACATAGACACACACACACACACACACACCAGGGAGCAGACAGACAAAACTGAGCCATGGTGGACAGAAGTAATTGGAGTGGTGTGGGGTAGACTGAGGAAGGGTTCCGGGCAGAGATGGATCGTATGTCAGGACTTAAAGAAACTTAGAGGGTGTAGTCCAGGGGTGTCCAAACTTTTGGCTTCCCTGGGCCACACATAAAGTACACTAACACTAACGATAACTGATGAGCTAATTAAAAAGTTGCAAAAAAAAAAAAAATCTCATAATGTTTTAAGAAAGTTGAAGAATTTGTGTTGGGCCGCATTCAAAGCCGTCCTGGGCTGAACAAGCTTGATGTAGTCCATTCCCAATGTGTGGGAGAGTACTGAGTAAGTGTTCTCGGCATGCCCGAGTGGTGATCACATGGTGGTTGTGATGCATGTATTGATGAAGAGAGCGGTGTGATGGTGCTAACAATGATAGAGTGACAGAGGGAGGCATGGTGGGAAGGAGATGGTAGTGTGAAGGTAGAGGTGTTTGTGATGGCGGTGGTGATGGATATGGGAATGGTATTAGTGATAGAGGCAAGAACATATATACCATCTACTTCACACTCCTGCACAGCCCTTTACAGTTTATACCAGCCATCACATATTCCTCATCCTCACAGCTATCTTTGGGTGAGCATATTTATCCTTATTTTATAATTGATGACAATGAACCACAGACAGGTCACATTCTGCTTGCCCAAGGTCGCAAGGCCAGTAAACTGGCCCAGGCTCTCTGCCTTTAGGGCCCCTCCCTACTCAGAGTGGGGTGTCAGGGCAGCATCAGGGTGGATGGTGAGGACATTCTGCATTCCCATCACTGCAGGTTCAGCCGTCCTCAGTTTGGGGGTGTGGGGAGTAGCCAGAATGGATGACAAAGGAAGCAGTTCTAATCCCGGCCCCACCACCAACTCACTGTGACCTTCTCTGGGCGGCAGCCAAGGCAGATGTCAGCTGCCAGGTGACAGTGGGCCTGCTGGGCAGAGCCAGTGGAACCTGGCAGGAGCCCCACACACCAAAGGGATGAAGTCAGGGGTGAGAAATAATCCTGGAGTCAGAGTCAGGCTTGCTTTAGGGAAGCATTCCTGGAAAGTTCTGCTCTGATTGGCTTGAGGTTGGGACTTCTGCACAGGCTTTCCAGTCAGGAGTGAGTTTATTAATAAACCCTATCCTGCCCCATGCCCTCACCCTGGGGAAAAGTCAAGGCTTCCTGGGGCTTCTGACCCCTCACCCCAGGGGTGGTGAGTCCCATTGTGGTGGAAGGAGACTGAGACTGAGCCCTTAGATCTAGGCAAGGAGTGCAAATGTCCTGCAGCCCCCAGACTATACTCCCCGCTCCCGCAGCCCCAGGGCTCCCTCTGCTTCAGCCACAGACTCTGAGGAGAAATGGTGAATGGGGTGGGTGGTGTGTGCGTGTAGGTGCTTGGGGTTGCAAGCATGCATGGGTGCCTGCATGCATGGTTGGGTGTGCAGATGTGAGTGCCTAACCAGGGTTATAAGGGTGGTAGTGGGTTCCTGGGGGTGCATGCATGCATGGGTACAGGTGATTGGCCTGAGTGTAAACTTGTCTCAGCTGCTGGTGAGCGGGTTCTGTGTGTGCCCTTGTGAGCCCTGGGTGATGTGTGTGGGCATCGGTTGGGGCACGACTGAATGTTAGGGGTGCTCAGGCCTCAGGAGCAGGCAGCCTCCCCTCCAGGCACTTCCCTCCGCAGCTCATTAGCACCCAAGGCCTAAATTTACTTCCTTGGCTCCCCCATCCACTGGCTCTGACCTCATTAGGCTTCTGCCCCCTTTTCCTAGGACAGTGGGATGGGGAAGAGAAATGACTCCTTAATCTGCAGCGCAGGATCCCTTGGGGGAGGAGGGAAAGTCCTAGGGGCGGGGGTTGGGGGGACCAGGCCCAGAACTTAATATAGTCACAAGGCAGGCCGAGAAGGCTGCAGCTCCTATTACACCTGCCACCGTGTCCCCATCATATGACCCAGCTCCTGCTGCCGAGGCGTGGGCAGAGTGAGAAGCACCTGGTCCTGTGAAGTGCTGGGGCGCCCTTCTGGTGGTTCAGCTGCATGGTCCTGACACCCAGTGGGCCAGACCAGAAAGGGAGGAAAGGGATGGGGGTCTCCAGCACAGATCCCAGCACAGCCACCAAAGGGACAGGTCTCTCTGAGCCGCACCCTCTCGCATCTCCCTTCCTCACCCCCCAGATCCATGGTCCCAAACAATGGCTGCATGTAGGGGTGAGAGCCAGGGTGGGAAGGAGCGAGGCTGCCAGCACAGCAGCCCCTTCCCAGCCACTCCAGGATAGCAGCGTGTGTGCTATCATAGTCAAGTTCAAGACCAGCTCCTCTCCCAAACCCCTCCTGAGCCCACACTGAGGGGGAGACACAGCCCTGCCCTCAGGGAGCCCAGTCTAAAGGAACTATTTTGCCAAGTCCCCTCTGTTTAGCTTCCTGTGTGATCTTAGGGATTTACTCACCTTTTCAGAACCAAGATTTTCTTGTCTGTGAAATGGCAACTCTGCCATGTCCCTCAGAGGTGCTTAGGGCATGCCTGGCAGACAGCAAGAGCTGAATAAAAGGTAGCTATTCTTCTTCAATGTGAACTTTTCGAGGAAGAAGTCATTATATTTGGTCTTTAATTAGGGTAGCAAATTGCAATAAAATCCTGTGCACTCCCCTCCCCCATTTCCACCCAGAGATGGGTCATCTCTGGAGGGGTCTGGCTGCCTTGACACCCCAAGATCTCCACAGGCAGCAGCACCAGGCTCAACATTTATAGTCAACAAATGTACTGAAAAGTCAGCCACACAAGTGGCCCCGCGTCTAAGGACCCCAGTGCAGCACAGGGACCAGGCAGGCCCTGCAGCCAACCATTCCACAGGATGTCATCCGGTGGCTTCTGGTCATTGACTTCCTGGGAACCTAGTTGGGTTTTTTTGTTGTTTGTTTGGTTTTTGTTTTTATTTGTTGTTTTTTTTTTTTTGCAGATGAAGGCTATTTTATTAAATGCTTGGTCGACGTACTGGAAGATGGCTGAGTTTCAGTACAGGCCACTATGTACAGGTAGGAGAAGTGGAGCTTTATTTCTTGGTGTCTTCTTCCTCGGACAGAGTCTTTATGATTTCTTCCTTCGTGGCCTGGAGCCGCTCTCACGGCGCTTGCGTGCTTCCTTGGTCTTGGACCCGCGGCCTCAGCCTGGTCAGCAAGCAGCTTCTCGCGAGCCTTGTCTGCCTTCAGCTTGTGGATGCGTTTCATGAGAATCCGGTTGTATTTGAACATGTTACCCTTCACTCTCAGGTACAGGCTGTGATACATGTGGCGATCGATCTTCTTAGATTCACGGTATCTTCTGAGCAGCCGACGAAGAATTCTCATCCTTCTCATCCAGGTTACCATCTCAGGCATTCGAGCACTGGCAATACCCTTTCGCTTACCTGTGCCCACATGCCTGCCCTTCCTGCAGGCCAAGGTGCTTTTTCAGCATCAAGCTCGGGAATGGACAGTCACAGGTTTCTGGATGATCAGCCCATCTTTGATCAGCTTCTGAATCTGCTGACAGGAGTTGGCATTGGCAGTTTCATTGGTCTCACTGGGGTCCAGCCAGACCTTCTTTTTGCCGCAGCGAAGAACACTGGAGGCAGGCCTCTTCCGAAGCCCCAGCGCACTCGTGGCTGCCGCCACAGCAGTGAAAGGCCAATTGTTTTTTTAATTTACTTTTTATCAAGGTGTAAAGTTTGTGTAACAAATTGCACAAATCCAAGGAGAGACCCCCAAGACCCCAGATTTCATTTAAAGAAAATTGTGTATTTATTCTTACATGTTTAAACTTCAGTCACCTTCAAAGTACGTTCCGTTTGATGCCATACACCTATCGAGATGCTTTTCCACTGCTCAGAACAGATTTTGAACTCGTCAATTTTGATGCCTTTTAGTGCTTCTGCCCACCTGCCAAATATTTCCCTTTGAGGATTCTTTTCATCTGGGGAAACAAACAAACAAACAAAGCCACTCAGGGCAAGATAAGGTGAACAGGGAGGGTGGGGCATGAGAATCATGCTTTTTTTGGTCAAAACCTGCTGGACACTCAGCACAGTGTGGGCAGGTGCACTGTCATGCCGTACATCGTTCATGTCCATCACCCATTATAAGACGAGCAAACACATTGAAAGTCTACAAAACTAACTCACTGAAGCCGAACACAGCCCCTCACACCATCACCTGCAGGTGCACCATGCAGACGGGCTCCTGGAACCCTCACCTAGTGGGGGAAGTCTGCCCTCTAGAAGGTAATTCCGGTTTGGGGGGTCCTTCCTCATATTAGGGGTACAGCTTGGTGAATTGGTGCATATGTGTAAGCCCATGTCCGCTACCCACATCAAGTATGGAGTATTCTAGCACCCCAGGAGGCTCCCTCAAGCCCCGCCCAGTCAATCCCACCCTCCACAGGTAACCGCCATTTCGACTTGCTTCACCACAGACTGGTGCTGAACTCCAAGAGGTGCGTTCTCTGTGTCTGGTCCACTTGGTGCAGCATGAGGTTTGCAGCGGTCACCCACGCTGCTCCTCAGCACTAGCTCCTCCCGTCTAGGGCTGAGTAGCCTTCCATTGAGTGGCTAAGCGGCCATTCATTTATCTGTTCCACTGATGATGGACATCTGGGTTGTGTCCAGTTTTTAATTGATATGATTAAAGCAGCTATAGCATTTTTAGACATGTCTTTTTGTACACATAAACATGGCAACCCATTCTTGAGAGCAGATTTCGAGGGGGATGACTGGTTAAGAACTCCAGGGAGGAAAGGAGGGATTAAAGGTTATTGAGCTCCTCCCCACGAGCCATGAGCTTTCTGGGCCCACGGCACCAGTCACAGGAGCAGAAGGATAGAGAAGCCTCCAAGAGGAACTCCCCCAACCTCATAACTGAGCCTAGAGCCAGCCGTGTGTGTGTGCGTGTGTGTGTGTGCGTCTGTGTGTGTGCGCGCGTGCATGTGTGTGTCTGTGTCTGAGAGAGAGAGAGAGAGAGATTGTATTCATTTCCTGTGGCTACCATAACAAATCACCATAGACTTAGTGGCTTATAACAACAGAAATGTATTCTCACAGTTTAGGAAGCCAGAGTCAAAAATCAAGGTGTCAGCAGAGTTACTTCCTTCTGGAAGCTCTGAGAGTCTGTTCCACGCCTCTCTCCTAGATTCCGGTGCTTGCTAGCCATCCCTGGCGTTCTTTGACTCCGAGCTGCATCACTCCAGTGTCTGCCCCCACCTCTGTGTCTCCATACTGCTGTGTCCACAAATCTCTCTCTTCCTAAAGGACACTAGTCATTGGATTTAGGGACCATCCTAATCCAGTAAGATCCCCTTTTAACTTGATTATATCTACAAAGACCCTATTTCCAATTTAAGTCACATTCCCAGGTACTAGGGGGTTAGGACTTCAACATATCTTCAGCTGGAAACAAAATGCAACCAACAGTGATTATGACTCTATACGTTTGTGTGTGGGTGTACATAGTGTGTATGTGTGTAAATTGTGAGTGTGCATGAGTGTGTATGTGGGTATGTGTGAGACGTGAGTGTGTGTGTGCGCACGCGCAGGCAGGCACGCGCAAGAGCGCTTGTGAGGACGTCTGCGTGGGTGTCTGGCTGTGCTTATGTGGCCATGGACTCATGTATATGAGCATGTGTATATGTGCCCTTGTGTCCATGACTCAGACAACCCTGCAGTACAGGCTGCGAAGGATAAGGCAGCATGGTGGCAGCAGGCCTGGCTCCCTGATATGGTTGAAGAGGTGCTTGGGGTCAGCAGGGCAGGCCACCCAGACCTTGCCTCTTGAATCCGGAAGGCGAGTTGTAAGAAGCAAGGACAAGGGTGTTTGTTGAGCTAGGCACAGGCTGTTAGGCCAAGGTGATGGCTCCCTGGCAGCAGTGCCCGTTCCCAGGTCCTCTTCTAGGAATGTTCCTAGAAGGCCCCTCCACCCAAGCTCCGGTCCCCTGTACCCCATTCACCCGGTTGGGGAGATGCTGGCTGACTCATCCCCTCAGGGGCTGGAAGCTAACACTCAGCTATCTGTTGTCAGCCAGGTATAGGTGAGGCAGATAGCCCGCCCCTCCCAGGCCCCACCTCCAGGCCAATCCGGAGTAGTACCCAATCACCCACTACGGCTGGGACTGGATCCCAGAAAATGGTTCCAAGGGCAGCTCTTTTAGACAAACCCATCACCCAGCAACAGGACACTGGTGGTGGTGGCAGAGGAGGGGGGCAGGAAGGGGATGTCTCCTCACTAGTAATGTCAGCTCAGGGCCAGTTATGTAATTTAAACTTCAAAGCCAAGTTTAAGTGGTGTTCTGTCATCCCCATTTGACAGATGCTATCCCTGAGGCCCTAAGTAGCTAGATGATCTGCCCAAAATCACACACCTTTGTTTATATTTCTTGGAATGCTTTTACTTTCTCTGGAAATCTGTACCCTTGCCCCTCCTCCTGACTCAGATCATGTCTGCTCCCACTTCAGCTCACCTGCCTACCCCGTACGCACCCCCGGAAGTGCAGTATTCCCCCTGGGGTGGGGGCGGGGCAGGTTTGGGATGGTCTCTTCCCCAGTACCACCACACGTTTGGAGGAGGGGCATCTGGGCATGTGGCTATTCCTCCGCGTGGGTTCACTCACCAGGGACACGTGAGGGCACACCTTGCACAAGCTGTATCTGTAAGCATGCCTAGGCACAGGTGTGTGAGCCCGGTGGGTGTCGACGTGAGCCTACTCCCCTGCTTGTTTGGGTGTCTGTAGAGTGGCCTCCCATTTCTCCCTCATTACCAGCTAATTGCCACCATCCTCGTTTCCCTAATTCGCCGGCCCCAGATGAGAGCTGGGTGAAAACCGCCCAAGACTGGGAACAGACACCTGAGTCTCAAGCCCCGCCTGCTTTGGCTGCCGGTGCCCTTGAGCCAGCATGGCCCCACCCAGGCAGCGGGAGTGTCCTTATCCAATGGGATGGGGTGACATGGAGCAGGGCGGGGGAGGCTTCTCCCTCCCTCGAGAGCACCCAGCTCCCTATGGGAGGCTCATTAACCCAGAACTCAGTAGTCTGGGCTGGGAGGGGCACAAGACTTGGCACTGACTACAAAGTGTGGGGGGCACTCCCGCAGCACTCCTGCCAGCAGCCGGCGGAGGAGGGGCTGTGACGTTCGGTGGCCTCATGCAGAGGAGAGGAAGTAGCTAATTGCTGACCTGATGACTGGGCGGCCTGAGGAGTGGGGTGATGATGCCACTGGCTCGTGGAAGCCGGCACCCTAGCCGAAGGAGGGGGCCTTGCAGGAATGGGGTGGGCCAGGCCTGCGCTCTGTAGGGGCTGGGGTGGCTGTGGCCAAAGGAGCAGGGGGTGGGGGAGTATCGAGGCAGCAACCGACCGTGGGAAAAGGGCTCCTCCTGGGCAATGTTCAACTTCAAGGAAAAAGAGTTGAGAGGCCCAGAGGGGATGAGGGGATTTGGGAAGAGGCTTCAGAGGGCAAATAGGGATGAGATGGTACATAGACTGCTATGCTTCCCCTCCACCTACACTCCCCCACCTTCTTACCTTCTCCACCCCTACCTTTGTCCCATCTTTGGCCCCTGTGGCCCAGAGTGGTGAGTAAGGAGGGAGTAGGTGTAGGGCTTTTTTTTTTTCACCAGAAAACCCCCGGGCACAAGTAGCCTACTTGGCCATACCTGCCTACCCTGCTGCAGGTCAGAGCATCCAGGAGAAGTGGTGGTGATGCTAGCAGCCTTTGAGGGCAGGAAGTAAGGGTGCTTCTGGCAGAGAACAGCCCAAGCAAAGGCTGGGCAGTGGGGTTTAGTGAGGCTGATGGAGGTCAGGGGCTTGGCTGCCATGGTTATGGGGTGAGGAGGAAGTGAGCAGGGCCATTCTGCACCGGGGGCCACTGACTGAGGGTAACCAGATCTCTGGAGGCAAGCCTGGCCTACACTGCAGGAGCAAGAGCCAGGACCAAGTCAGGAACCACACAGTATAGGGACCCCACCCTGCAAGTACCCAGGTGTATCAACCCCAGAGAACCTGCAGCCCTGGGTTCTAAAAAATAGAACTCGTCCATCTATATAGGTCAGTCCTCTGGGCCCCTAGCGCCCCCTGTGGGCCGCAAAATACACAAAGGGGGAGGGGCCTCCACCTGCCTGGGGGAGGAAAGGAGACAGGCTTGCCTATCCAGAAACACACTCACTGATCCTGCCAGGGAACCTCCAGTGTGATGAAGGCATTGACCTCCAAGTTCTAATCTGAAATTCAGAGCCTGTCCTCAAGAAGCGCCTAGTCTAATGGAGGAGACATGTACTGCCATCAGAGCTCCACTCTGAACAGTGAGACACAGCACCCAGATTCAGCAAACTTAGTCCGAGGGTAGAGACACAGCCCAATTGAATTTTTAGGGAGCCCCCAATCTGTTGCAGACACAGAATCGACATTTCAGTGACTCTAGGGCTGCTAGAAAAAAAATTGTAGACATCCAGTTAAATTTGAATTTCAGATAAATAATTGATAATATTTTAGTATATCTCATACAACATATAGCGCATACTTATACTAAAAATTTATTGTTTATTTGAAATTCAAAATGAACTCGACATCCTAATTATTTGACAAATTTGACAACACTAGCAGGCCTCCCATGTGAGGAAGGAGGGAGGACCCCCTCCGCCCAAGACACAGAAATGCAGGTAAACATTTCCTCAAATTCGTGCTGGTGCTCAGGAGTGCAGTGGTGGGGCTGGAGGGGAGTCCTGGGGCGCCGGCTAGAAGCAGTTTAAAATTCCTTCCAGGCCAGATCCCTAATCCCTCCGTGCACAATGGCCGTCTTCTCCCCAGCGACCGCGCCCACGCCCTCCCTCCGCGGGGCCGTGGCAGTGCCACCACGGGCCTCTTTAAGCCCCTTTGAAGCTGCCAGAGCCCCGCGCCGCGGGAGGCCACGCCGCTATGCCAGCTATGCCAGCTATGTCCCCGCCGCCGCCGGCCACCACCGCTTCCCCATTAATGCTAGCTAATCTGGCTAATAAATAAACTCCCCTCCCAGCCTCAGCCCCTGCTGGCTCCTCCCTGTTGCCCCAGAATTGATTTCAGGGCTCGGTTAGAACAAACATGTCTCTGACTTCCTTTTCTTATCGCTGTCCTAGGTCTGCTGCCCGTCTCTGACGGAATTCGGTGGAGGGGGCTGTCTCTGCCTTGCGCCTTGCATCTGAATCTCTCTTTTTCAGTACACCTGCGCGAAGGGAGCAGGCCACATGGCTGGGGGTAGGGGACCAGACTCGAGGTCCCGGGAAAGATGCCATGGGCACTGGAGCGCCCCCTGGAGGCCGGAGGAGGTACTGGCCACGCCCACAGGGCGACGCCCAGGCCACGCCCCAGACACACACCCACCTCCGTGCGCGGAAGTAGGTTGCATCGCGGGGAATCCCGGGACAGGTGACTCCGTGCCAGGGGAAGGCGCCGGCGCCTCCCCGCGGCAGGAGTCTTCCGAGGCCTTTGTGGCCCCCTGAGTCCCCACCCGGCCTTCCAAAAGTCTGACTCAGAGCCGAGTCCGCACCGCTTCACCTCCGAAACACACCCGGAGTGCGCGGAGAAATTACAGGATTGCAGGGGCACGACTAATGCGTTCTAATTACCCACCGCCGCTCTCATCCCGGCGCTCCGCGGCGCGGGGCCAACGCGCCGTAATTAGGTAGCCCCTCCCCGGTCCTGGAACCCTCGCCTGACTCCAGGAGCGCTTGCACCGACCGCCGCCGCTTCCAGCCCCTCTCCTGGATTGCCCTGTGGTCCTAGGAGAGAGCTATGAGACCCGCACCTAGGGTGGGCGAAGGGGAGATGCTGGACTTAGGGAGACAGGCGGCGGGCCTGAAGGTATGGAAGCCGGCCCCTCCCTTCCCTTAAGCCTGCAGATGTCAAGTCTGTGCTGGAAGGATCTGGGATAGTGGGAGGGGAGTAGGGACCCACTGAGGCCCATTGGAAAGTTAACTGTCAGAGGAAGGTGTGGGTAGGGTTCCAGGGCAACAGTACCCGCTTTTACATATGAGGCACAGAAAAGTAGAGGTTCTCAGGGAAGGCCACCCAGCTAGAACTTCCAAATCAGTTCACTTAACGGTGGCTTTATGAAGGCCCCACAGGCTTCTTCCCCAGTAGGGGAATTACCTTCCTGCACAGAAAAGAAGTATCCCCACTCCATCACAGACCTGAAGCCCTGGGCAGGTGAAGAATGTCTCTCACCCCAGGAAGTGGGGGAGGAGGCCCTGAAGACACAGAAGCCAAACCTGATGGCCAGGTCTAAAGGCCAGCAACTTGGCTGTCAGCTTCTTTATCCAAACCAGGCTCAAACCTCTCCTCTCTCAGGAATTCTGTCCTGATGTCCAGGAGGTTCCAAACTCGTGGCCTTGGCCAAGTTTAATCTTTAGTGACGTTTGGCCTGCCATGAGCATGTGGTTTTTATATTGAATTTGAGAACCTTCAGACAGTGCAGGCTCTCCGATTGCCCTCCCGCTTTGAAAGGTCAGGGAAGCCAGACAAGTCCCCAAAGGCATTTAACGGGTTTGAGACCCTTGATTTAGAACAGCCCACTCAGCCTGTACCTTGACCCTTTTCCTGGGCTCCTGGGATCTACAACTGCACCATTGCCACCCCCTTTGAAACCCTTGCATGTTTCTCCATAAGCATTGCAGAGGTGAGAATTCCTGGGAGCCATTTTTGGGTTCCCCGCATGTGACGGCAGTGGTGTCTGTACATGCTTCTGGGTACCATTCTGGTACCCCCTTTTTTTCATCTTGAGTTTCGATCTGTCTCTTGGTTATGTCCCATATCCTCTCCAGCAGGGATGACAGCTAGTTTTCTGCCATGAGACCAGAGGTTCTTTGAGGGCAGGATGTTAGAATTCTCCCTTCAGATCGAGATCTCACGGAGGGCTGGGGAGGTGGGGTGTGGGGGTAGTATCCTCCATCACAGAGAGCTCTGAGGGCAGGGCTGTGTCTCCCCTCAGACTGGGGCTCCCTGAGGGCAGGGCTGTGTCTCCCCTCAGACTGGGGCTCCCTGAGGGCAGGGCTGTGTCCCCCCTCAGACTGGGGCTCCCTGAGGGCAGGGCTGTGTCTCCCCTCAGACTGGGGGCTCCTTGAAGGCACTGGGTTCTCCCCTCGTATGGGGCCTTTGCACCCCACCCCACTCCTCTGGCTCTCCTTGGCACCAGGCATTCCTCCCAGGACACCATTTGTCATGCTTTGATGAATGAAAACAACTAAGAATAACTCAGTCCTTGTGGCCTCTAAAGGACAGGGATGTGGGGAGGAGGGAGGCTGGTGACTGTGGAGGGTTTGGTGGAGGATGGACACATCTATTCATTCAATAGCATTTTCCCAGGTGCCCAGCTAGATACTAAGGGAGACACAGTGAGTGCCGCAGAGCCCCCCACTGTGCCATTTCTGCTGTTTCCAGTAGGAAAGTGTCCACAGGAGCCCTGAGACAGAAATACCAAGCCCCTTCTTCACAGCCTGCCCACCCCAGAAGTCATCACCTCAGTGTCACACAGCTCCATGCATAACTGGACACCAGCTCCCTCTACTAGGAAGGAGGTGTTGGGGTAGAGGGGCTGCTTCCAGTGGGACAGGGCTGGGGGGGGGGGGCGGGGGCGGTGCCTGTGGAGCCCTTGTGGAGAAGTGTCAAAATGACCAGGGTGGAGAGTAGGAGCAGTCTCAGACTGGCAGGAGGGCATTTGGTGCTTTGATTGGGGGAGGGCTATGAATGACCCAGAGGATGAATCTCTGTTCTCCTCCCCTTCCTCCTCATCCTGCCCCTCCTCACTCCAAAACCTTAAGCTTCCAGTTAAGAACTGAGGGACTTTCTAATGCAGCTGTTCTCTCAGGTACTTCACAGGGGAACCAGGGGAGTGGAGGCAGTGACCTTAACCTGCTTCTCTGGACAGGGCCTTCCTGGTACTCTGCCCCCACCTGCCACCTCCTGCGAGGGACATTTCAGCCTGGTCTCAGCAAAAACCGTCAGCCTGGGAGCCAGGCAGCCTGACATAGTACCAGCTCTGCTACTGAACCCACGATGACTTTGAGAAGCCATTTACTCCCCCTGGGCATCAGCTTCCCCAAGGGTAAGATGAGTTTTGTCTAGTTTTCATGGTTTTCAAACCTTTTTTTAAAAAGATCGGCAGGTCTTTTGTTTTAATAGTAACTTATATGGAATCTCCATTCGTAACACAGAAAATGTTTGGATTCTATGGTCAAAACTTGAGTGGGGGCCCAGAGCCCCAGTGTTTAGTCTATCATACATGCACACATGTGCACGCAGATCCACTCTAGGGCGCTCTGCAGAACATACTTCACAAGCCTCTGAACCCTGAAATCTTTCCCTGTGTAAATATTCTGGGGCGCTGCTAGGATTGAAACTCTAGGACTGGGGGTGCTAACAGCTTTGAGGATAACAGTGATGTGGCCCGTCCAGGTGTAGAGAACAGGGCAGAGGGCTAACAGTGGGGGCTTGAGCTGATAGAAGGAATCCGGTCCACACTGGGTGACCCCGCTGCACTTGGGCAGGGGCCTGAGTGCAAAGCTGGATCCATGTGAAACACTTACTGCCCTCCCCCACACCCGAACCAGAGTTAAGGTGCTTGTGTGGCAGT